>PVJD01012067.1:0-42113 GCA_004026545.1 Mormoops blainvillei | reverse complement strand
CCTCCTTCCTCAGACTGGCTCTCCTGCTGCATCCCAAGGGCCTCCCCCCTCACCTCCCTGGGTGGGACCCATGTCTAGATACCAGTCGGAAGGCCTGGGCTCCAGTTACTCAACTGTCATCTCCTTGCGGTATCTGCAAATCGCACAACCATGGGGCAGATACCATGGCCTTATGTGGTGTGCGCATCCCCCCAGGCACCGAGAGTGATCACTGAAATATGTCCAAAACTTTGCAAGTACATTACCCCATCAATTCTTCTATGACTTAACCAGGGGAGGTACCCTCGCCCCATTTACAACGAAGAAGCTGTGAAGAGCTGAGGGTTCCCAAGACCAAACTGTTACTGAGAGTGGCAGCTCAAACCCAGGGCTCTCGTTTTTGTTACTGCATTTAAAATAAATTTTCTCTTGATTTGGAAAGTTAGAGATGTCCCCTGTAGAAAGTCTGGATAAAAGAAAAAAAGTGAGAGCATGGCACAGAGCTACTTGCTGTTAACCACTTGGTTTTTCTCCTGGTCTTTTTAATTTCTGCAATCAGATGTGTTGCAACTATAGACATACACACATTTTTATTGCTATTGAAACCCTATTACACATGCCATTTTATACCTGCTTTTTTGAGATATAATGTCATATAGCAGTATTTGACTTTCAGGGGATTCAGTGTTTGTATATATTGTGAAATGATTTCCACAATAAGTCTACTTAATGCCCATCACTGCACATAGTTATAATTTTTTCCCTTGTGGTGAGATTTTTAAAGATCTCCTCTCTCTTTTAGCAGCTTTCAGATATACAGCACACTGTTATCAACTGTAGTCATCATGCTGTACATTACATTCTTAGCACTTATTTATTTTATTATTTTATTTTGACCAACTTTACCCATTCTGTTCACCCCCCTCCCCCACCCCGTCCATCTTTGGCAACCACCAATCTGTTCTGTGTTTATTGGTTCAGGTTTTGGGTTTTTTGGGGGGCTTTTTTTTACACTCCATATAAATGTGAGATTATATGGTAGTTGTCTTTCTCTGCCTGACTTCAGTATAACCTGCCTTTTACTTAATTAGAATATCATTCATTTATTCAGCATGCACTTAAGGAGCATCTCTTGTATGCCAGGTGTGAGCTAAGTCCTGTAGTCAGGTGGGGAGACTGGCATTCAACAAATAATCAATCATAAATGCAGAGTCAGAGACTGTGATAAGTCACAGGGAGAAAAGACAAGGTGCCGGGAAGCAGAAAACCGGGAGACCTAATTGGAGACATTAGGGAATGGCTTTCTGGGGAAGTGGCACTTGACACCAAGTACCGTATTCTGCTGTGTGTATATGTGTGTGTGTGTGTGTGTGTGTATATATATATATATATAATGCACACCCCCATTTTTGACCCAAACTTTCAGGAAAAAAAAATCATTTTAACTTTTTACTTCAATTGTTTGTTTATTATACTTAGATACTTGTTTTTTGTATTATAAAAGAATTTTAGCATTTATCTTTGAACATATTGTGGTACAAGAAATTTTATGTAACAAACAATTACAAAACACAAGAACAGATACAAGGAACAAGAAATTTTATATACCAGTAACAAATTTATGATATACACATCATAGAAGGTAGATACGGAATCAGTACTACTCTTGTATAATGCGCATCCTTATTTTTCCCTTAGAAATTTGGGCAAACATGTGTGCATTATACGTGGCAAAATAGGGTACTCTCCGAGGAGGTGGGCTCGGAACAAAAGAGTGAAAGGAGTGAAGACCCAGAACCAGCAAGAGGGTCCAGTGGCCTGTGGGAGGTGAGCAATGGGGTGAGGTGAAGGTGGAGAGGCAGGCGCTTCCGTCTATGGACTCGGGGTGGGGGGAGCGCTTCGGCCTAATGACAGTGAAGGCAGTGAAGGACTTTGTAGGAGAGTAACATGATCTTCAGTACAAAAAAGATCACATAGGCTGAATGGGAGAGTACGGATGGGGAGAAGGGAGAAGGAATCAATCGTTAAATATTTTGCAACACAATTTTTAATGGCAACACACTGTTCTAAATATTTTCTCAGTGTTCCTTAATTTAAAAAATTACTTGGTTTGGTGTCATCTTCGTTATAATTCTCAAAGTGATGACCGTCGCTACAGAAAGAGTCATCGTGCACGGCCATGATGATAGCCTAGATGGACCACCAGAGGGGGAATCCTGGACCAGTGGGCGTGTGCACTTCGAAGGCTGTTTCCCGCATTGTTAAGTTACCCTCTGGAAAGGCAGGGCACCAATGCACTGATTTTTATACATTCTTGCTTACTCTGACAATAACTTTTTTAAACAAGTCTGTGTGCTGGTGGGCTATCACTGAAGAACTTAGGTTCCAATGTTCATTTCTTTGTTTACCAGCATGAGAGGACATTTTTCCATAGGTGTATTCATTGGTTATTTATGAATAACCATTCAAGCTCTCCTTGAATGGCTCCCACCCCCCTGTACTTCTATCTCTCAGACAGAGCTCCTTCTAATATACCTTACACTCCCTTAGGGCTTCTTCTACACAAGATTGCACAAGATTTCCCGTGCACGTCGGCTCTAGCTTTAGGGAGGCCATCTTCAAATTTCAAAGGTGCTGACAGACAAAAGTGACCATCTGTGAGCAGGGGATCCACATATTTTTATTTGTCATAGAGACTCATACAAAAAGGGCACAATCAATACTTTAAAAATAATTTTAAAAATTAAAAAATTAAAATCTAACTTAGAGAGATTCTTCTTTCTGCTGATAAATGATCTCACTGTGGGCTTTAAATGTTCAGGGGCTTAGACCAGTGCTGTTTAATGGAAATATGACATGAGCCACATAAGCAATTTAAAGTTGTCTCATGCCACAATAAAACAATGAAAAGAAAACTGCTGAAATTAATTTCAATAACATTTTCTTGAACTCAGTATATTTAAAGAACTGTCATAGCAACAGGTAGTCAATATAAAAATTATGGACGTGACATTTTATATTCTGTTTTCATACTAAGTCTTCAAAATTCAGTGTAGGTTTTACATTTACAGCGTATCTTAGTCTGGACTACCTACATTTCACGTTCTCAGTAGCCATACCTGGCTGTGGCCTCCACATTGGACAGTACACGTTGGGATGGCAGCTGGAATGCCTGATGCTAGTGGTCGTGGCTTCCTAGGATTATTTCAGAGCTGGAGCTTATTTCCGTACACTCGTATTCATTACAGGCACCAAAGGAGAAGTTCCTTTATCACAGTCATGCGGCTGAGGGGTGGTCTTTGAGGAACGGGACACAAGTCCCTGTCCTCCTGGGACAGCCCCTTCCATTTTGGGACTACCGTGAGGTTAGGATGTGCTGGCCATGCAGTAAACTCACCAGATGGTGCAAGCCATGTCATGGTTGCAGTTGTTCAACTGCTCATACACATTTATTATTATTTTTTATTTAAAAATTTAATTTTTATTATTTTAGAGAGAGGGGAAGGGAGGGAGAAAGAGAGGGAGAGAAACACTGATGTGAGAGAGGAACATCAATTGGCTGCCTTCTGTACATACCTGACTGAGGACCAAACCTACAGCCCAGGCATGTGCCCTGACTGGGAATCCAACTGGCAACCTTTCTGTTTGTGGGAATGCCCAACCCACTGAGCCACACAATCTGGGTCTTTTATTATTATTATTTTTTTAAAAACTACCTTTATTTTAAAAAAAGTTTTAACCTGAGAAAGCAGAGGATGGATGAGCAGAGAGGAGGTTTTCTTGGGCAGATCTTCCTGTCGTGTCCGTCTGAGCCTTTCAATGTTGGCCTTGAAGATGTTTCTGCTTTTCAAAGGCAGATGGGTCCTGTTTCACCTTTAGGGACTTTCATCTTTGTACTCGCTGTGTCTGATGGACACAGTCAGTGGCCAGCAGGTGGGGCCAGAGAGTTGGTAACGGTGGGAAGTGCTGACTCTCCAGGGCTTCCACAGTTGGGACCGCTGGCCACAGGCCTGCCTTTGGGGCTCAGATGCTGATGCGATGGGAAACTGGATGTGGAAATCTTCATCCTTTAACTATGGGAAATGGATACTTGGAAAATTTATTCTTATTGTCTAAAATGGTAGAAAAACTTTTCACTTTAATAAATATCGAAAGCCAATTCCAGACCTGGCCAGGAAAAACTGAGGAAATCTGCAAGGAAATAATTTTGAGAGCTTGCTATTAAAAAGTTCCACTAGTAAGTTTAATATTGATTACATATTGATATAACACCCAGAGTGAAAAATAATAAGACAGTTGAAAGAAAAGTACTTTGTAGGAGGAAAGACGCAAAATAAGATTAACTAATATTGGATCCTAAGGATAACCACAGGGTGGGGACAGGGGGACTTTAGTAAGCTGTGGGGGATGAGGGTGGGAGATTCTCATCTGGAGTGAGAGGGCCAAGGAAACTTAGATCTGAGACTGGAATGTTTAGCAGCCCAGCCCCCACCTCCCACGCTGGTGTTGGAAGCCCCTTCTCAGAATTCCTGCTGTGAGCATATTTGTCTCCAAGCGGTGAGGGGAGAGCCTGTTTGGGTCTGTTTAAGAAAAATCCAGGTCAACGGCCTTTGTTAACTCAGAGGATTTTAGCAAACAGCCCCCAGGCTGAATCTTGTCCACATATATGTGTTGTGTGGCTGGCTTGGATCAAGTTTTATAGAATTTCCAAATTAGCTGTTAATATGTGAACATCTGGATTTATTGCCAAAACATCCAGATTTCCACCTTGGGCTGAGCAGTGGTGCCTTTGGTTAGGACATAGGTCTCTGTGCTTCTTTGGCTTTCAACTCCCTCCCTCCCCTCCCTGCTGTGGGCATTTGAAGTTGGAACCTTTAGCTCCTGGGGAGGCAAAATCTTACCTTCACTCTGTTAGAGATTTTAAGGACTAAAGCCAAGAATTAAATTGACATAGGACAGTTTAACAGCAGAAAAACACGCAAATATATTTGAGAAGTTTTATGTGACCAGGAAAATCTCATAAGGAAATGAAGACCCAAACAAGTGACAAAACCTTAATTTTTTTTTCACTAGGTTGAACAAAGACAGGCGGTTGTAGAAACGTGACGAAACTATGTGGGGAAGCTCAAGGCAGGTAAGAATTGTTTTAACAACAGTTGTCGGTACAAAATTCTCTTGACCGCGATTCCCTGTTGAAGAATGTTTCTTTTCTCCTGGTGCGAGGGAGTTTTTATGTCCTGTTTCCAGGAAGAAAAGGGGAGATTAGAATGCTTTTCTTGACCCTGCTTTTAAAAGTGGCTTTAGCTCAGAATAATCCTTTCGCAAAAGTGGCATATTTTGCCACTCTTTATCACGCTAAGATTCCTCTGTGAGCGAAGGATTTAAGGAAGCAAGAATATATACAAACCGGAGCCCAAGAAAGATCAAGTCAAGGAGATTGCACAAACACCCAGGAAACCAACCTCCAAACGAGGAGCTCAGTGGGGAGAAAACGCGCAGCAAGGGCAGGAGAGGGAAGAGGCGGAGATGCAGGGGCAAGTTCTCCTCTTGAAATCAACCTCCTGATGAACAGAAGCAAAATTGAGGGGAGAATTTATTCCACATGAGATAAACAAAGAGGATATCACTTCTTAAAATGTCTGGGATGAAAAGACATGGAAATGCCTGCGATGAAACTCCCACCTGGGCTCTGACCGGTGTAGCTCAGTGGATTGAGCATAGGCCTGTGAACCAAAGGGTCTCTGGTTCAATTCCCCAGTCAGGGCACCTGCCTGGGTTGCTGACCAGGTCTCCTGGTGCGGGGCACATGACAGGCAACCATACATTGATGTTTCTCTCCTTCTCTTTCTCCCTCCCTTCCCCTCTGTCTAAAAATAAAATAAATAGAATCAAAGAAAGAAAGAAAGAAAGAAAGAGAAAGAAAGACACTCCCATCTGGGACTGTTGATTAGCAGCAGGGAAAGTGGAGACTACATTGTAGAAAATGTCATCAGGACAGGGATGCCTTTTAGAAAGTCCCCCAGAATGCAGAGATGGGTAGTAATGGTAATGGAAAAAATGCAATACAATAAATTAAAAAATAAATAATTAAAGGCAAATAGAGGGAGAGATGTAGAAGCCAGAAATGACAAATATAACCTAGAAATAATAGGAATTTTAAAAGAAAGCCACAGAGCAAACAGATTATAAGCAATGACTGAAGGAGCCATAGAAGGACACTTTCCAAAAGTAAAAGACATTTGGATGGAAAGTGAGTGTTTCCTTGTTTTTTACAGGCAAATCTTACATAGAATCTATGTCAAGACAAATGCTAGTAAGGATTTGAAATTTCAGGAGCTGGCTTCCAAATCGAAACTTAGAGAAAACAAAAGAAGTTATTTTAAAAGGATACAACTCATGTCAGTTTCCTTTTTTTTAAACTTGAATATCTAAAATAGAAGAATATGAACAAGGCCTGCAGAGCTGCAAGAGAACTCAGCTGTGACCCCCAAATTTTACATCCAGAGAAGATGTATTCTTTGACCAAGGGATCCAAAGGAAAGGCAAAAATCTCAGAAAATATACCTCCCCAGTAACTCCATTTATGCAAAGTAACTCTAAATGTTTTATACCACAAAGGGTTAAACCAGAACCAATGAGAAAACTGCAGAAGGGGAAAAAAATACTATCACTACACGCAGAACTAGCCAAGCGAACAAAAATACTAACAAGGAGAAAAAGGTGCCCACGCCCATTATTGTCAGCCAGGAGGCTATCTGAGCCACACAAATGCCTCACAGCCCCGAGAGAAGTTCCGAGCACTCGTAATGCTTTATTTAGAAAGTGACTTTTCATGTTACTGAAAGGTCCAACCTGGCAGCAGCCCCGCGAATGGGGCCCATACGTGCGTGGTGTTTCCTCCCAGGCGCCGAACAAAGCTCACAGGTTCAGAAAACACGGAAGAAACTCATTCTAGGACTTTTCTTCTCCTGATGACTATTTCCGAATTGAGTCTTTTCTCTGCTGGCCCACACGATGGTCCCTGCAAGAACTGCTGAGCACCGAGCTACTAATCTAGTTTAGTTGAAGGTGGCTCCCATCTCTTTGGCTGAATTAAATCAGGAGCAGGCGGTGTTACCCTTTCATTTATTTATTTAAAACTCTTTTTATTTATTTAAAAAACGGTAACTGTACAAAACAAGCGATGCGCATTTTGTTCAGCTTCAGCTTTTGTAAAGGTAAATGTTTCCAGTGGGCATTGAACTGTAAATTCTCACTTTGGGACTTTTCAGCAGGAACTGCGCTGCGCTAAATATTTCCACGATGGATGTCGCCCGACTCGGTGCATTTTTTGTTTCCTTTTGACTTGTGATTAATAATGTGCTTGCTCAGCAATGCGTGCACCTGTTCTATACTTCTCCTGCGTTTATGAGACTTTAATGATTCCTCACACCAGTCAGCGGTTTTCCCTTTCTTCTCTCTTTTTCTTTCTCTCTTTTTTTTTTAAAAAGCAGAACAAAATGTATTTATTTTAAACAATGCTTTAAATCGATTTTCTTTTTGCTAGTTGCAAAAAATCATAGAATCCTAGGCACACTTTGACTTGGAAGAGAGCTCAGAAGTTGCTTGATTTTAGTTTCCCGTCTGGGGCAGAAGTCTTTAGAATATCTGGACAGTGATTATGTAGCCCTTGTTTTTCATCTGCAGTGCCAGACTGAGAGAGCTCACTTAGGAGAGCCTCCTACTAGTCCTCGGAGGTCGACAGTCCTGGCTTCCTCAGTGTGCATCCCTCCAAGTCATGATGGTCCCTGTGCCCTTGATGATAAAGGACCCTTTCTTATTCCAGCTGTATTCAGGCAACTTTGATAAGTATGCAAATTAAATGTACACAATGAGATAAAATAGATTTTTTTGTTGATCCTTTCTGCTCGGATAAAACGGCACTATAGCCAGGTCTTCGCTTGTAAACTGAAAATGCATGGTGAGAACCAAAGGATCCATGGATGGATCCCTGGTTAAGACCTTCCTCCAGAAGCTTCCCCTCTGCCCAAGAGTATATAGAGAGCCTGATGGTCAAGAGTTCGGTTCTGGAGTCAGGCTGCCTGAGTTAAACCCTGTCCCTGCCCCTTAATAGTTCTGTGACTTTGCCAGATACCTACCTCACAGACTTGTTAAGTGGATTAAGTGAGACAGTGTATATCAAATGCTTAGCATAATTTCTGATCCATATGAAGAACACAGTAAGTTAGTTATTTTAGTACTGCTATTACTCCTACTATGTGTCAGCGCCTAAGATCCTAAACACCAGGCCACCCTTTCTATGCAGACATTCTGATTCAGTTGGTTCAGGCTGGGTCGAAGGGATGTGACTTTTTAGCAAGCTTGCTGGGTGGTTCTAATGCACGCGTTCTCAGACCGCATTTTGAGAAATGCTGCATTACAGACACCCCTTGCTTTCGGGATATGAAGGTTTTAGGGCCTTAGGATAGCTACCAGCCGCTGTAAGCACCGTTGCAAAGGAGCTATCAGTCTTACCAGTTTGTTAGCAGGTAGTCATTCCGCAATCTGTTCTGGAGAACCTGCTGTTCATTGTGCTGTAGCAGGTAGAATAGAAATGAGAGCATGATGGCTCTGCTCACAGAGCTCTGAGCCCAGTGGAGGAGGAAACGAGGTTAACACCAGTGGTATCCTAAGAGGATTTTAGGTGCTATGTGAAAAACCAAAACAAAACAAAACAAAACAAAACCAAAAAACCCAAAACAACAACAACAAAAAACCCATTTAGCTTTGTGACCTGGTGTGCCTGACCCTCTCTTTTTGATATGAGATACTAGTTTCCCATTTATAGCAGTGATGTAAAGATTGTTTGTAAGGTAAAAGTATTTTAATATAAGCAGTTCTATTAAGTAAGTAGCAGAAGCCGTTGACAGAGGGAAAATCCTGACCGTACATGAGCAGCCAAAGTTTCAGAAATGGCTGTATTTTGGATAGAAGGGCAGTGATGCTCTACCCAGCGTGCTTCATTACATAGGGGAGGGGCCAGTGAACTCAGCTTGGGAGGGCAGGCAGGGCTTCCGAGTGGAGGCAGTCATCTTTCTCCCTCTTTTCTCCCTATTCACAGTCTGTGTTTCCCAAAGCAAGAATTCTCATCTGTAAGGAGCGCTTGCTCACTCTCCATGCTTTACGCAGTGCTGCATCCCACTTAACTCTCAGACAACCCCATGAGGTTGGACGAATGCTATCCCCATTATGCAGATGAAGAAATCAGGCTGCAAAGCCCATCCTAAGAAGGAGGATTTGAACCTGGGCAGCCCAATCAGAACTCTAGCGTCAAACCCGTGTTCCACCCACTTTCCCTTGTGGAGATCAGAAAGAGTGGCCAGGGTGAGGGCCCGGAGAAGATGTCTGCGGCGTCCGTATGCATGTGCAGGTGGCGAGGCTTGGCAGAGCTGGTTCCATAATTTGTGGGGTCCGCTGACAAATGAAAATGCATGACCCCTTGTTCAAAATTTTATTAGTTTAAAGATAGTGACAGAACATTAGACCCAACACGGGGCCCTTCAGAGCACAGGGCCTTGCACCGCGGTTGCATACTCATCCTCAAAGCTGGCGCACGACTTGGGGTGGAATGGAGAGGTGCTGAGACAGAAGCCAAGGAGGGACCCGGAGACACTACCCCCGTTGCCCCCTTTTCTGATAACTGACTTGAGGAGCTGTGGTCATAAAGCAAATTCCTCCTGGTTTTTTGTGCCCTTTGCAGAAAAGAAAACCTTTTCGCCACAAACACTGAACCAGATAAGGAAGGTTCCAGTGCTCTGTGATGACTTCAGAGACCTTAATGCAGCCCCGACTGTCAATATTCCTTTAGTGGGTTTTGCAAATAAAAGTCCTTGGTTAATTACATTTTTAATAAAATATAGTTTGCAGATTGATAGTCAAATAGATTTCCTGTCCAGGAAGCTGGGCCTTTCCTCCCAGTCCTGTCACCAGGCCCTACTGATGCTGTTTTCTTCATAATTAGAAGAGTTGTTCATTGACTTAAACCTTCAGACACTCGCAGTTTCTGCTAATCTATTGCATGAAAGAGCTAAATCTTATGAAAATTGCCATTTATTGCCTCATATTCATAATGTGCCTGTTTCATGAAATGAAGTAGAAATGAGTTATTTTTGGACTTCATTGGTGGCTGTAGACTCTAATGATAAATAATCATGTTCATGAAAGGCTTAAATCGAATTTTCACAGAAAGTGAACATATACCTTGTTTTATTAAGCAATCTTGATACACGAGCCTAGAACTAGATACATTACTAGAAGTCTAGTCTTATAAAATTTATTTCAGGAGTCATTCTTTTCAAGATGATTTTTAGCTTTGCAAAGCATTGGCTTCAGTTTTAAAGAATAGCTTCTTGGCGTGCTCTTGCTCGAGCACACGCATGGTACCTCCCCGCCCCCTTCCCTAGGCGTGCACGTTTGCTTTCTTTCTCCGAAGCTCTAAAGCTTGCCAGGAGACGCGCAGCAAGGGGAGCGTCGGGCAGCAGCAGGCTAGCCCCCCGAACCTGTCTCGAAGGGCTCTCCTTTTGCCTCTATAACTTTCTTCCTTGAGCTCACGTAGCCCAGTCTTGGCACACTGCTGTTGCTATGATCCTACCTCTTCTATCTTAAGACCTTCCTTTTTTTTTTTCCACTGTACCCAGCTTTAATAAACGTACCCTCAAAAAAATGAATAGCTTCGTTAGGGGTATTTGAAGTGGACTTTGATTTGAGAAGTAATCAGTTAGCGTATGGTCATTCAGGATGGCGTCTGGGCAGAGCAAGGTGTGCCTGTAGTCCCCTGGAAAAAGAAAAAAACACACTGTGCTTCTGTATTTTTGTTGTTTTACATTTAGGACTAGCATTTGCCTGGGCATCCAACTTCCATTTTATTAATTCTGCATTTATGGGTCGTATTATAAGCAACTTCTAATCTGAACAACTATTCAGCTTTGCTAAACTAATGTCTGTTTTTAAAAATTCCTTTTCACAAAACATGCAATCCATGGGATAATAAGGGGCTTCTCTGATGAATCCTTCTAGCTGAATGGTGATTATTGGGAGTGGATATTCACAGACATTAGTGGAGCAATGCTGCTCTGGCCAGGTGTCTCGGTTGGTTGGAGCATTGCTCAGTATACCAAAAAGGTTATGGGTTCTATCCCCACTCAAGGCACATAGCTAGGTTGTGGTTCGATCCCTGGTTGGGCTACGTATGGGAGGCAACCTATCAATGTTTCTTTCTCACACTGATATTTCTCTCTCTCCCCCCTTCCTTTTTTTCTAAAATCAAGAAAAATATATCCTTGGGTGAAGATTAAAAAAATAAATAAAAGAGCAATGCTATTTTTAGAAAGGATTAGCACTGGTTTCTTGGTGCTCCCCTGCAGGGAAAGATAATCTTATATCTGTGAACGGGATACTTGTCAGGTTCATTGGATGCTCATTTCCTGTGTAACATGGTGCCTGGCACATAGTAGGTTGGCAATAATGGATGAGTGCTTGTCTGAGACAGGAAAACACTTCTACGTAAACATTCTAGATAGAGAGTAACTGCTCAATTATTTGGAACGTGGGTCAAAGGAATTTCCAGACAACTAGTTTTCTGCTATACGTATGAAGATGTGGTCATAAAATATCAAAGAATATCAGGCAGAGACAATCATGAGCTTAAAGCTCATATAGTCTCACTTTGAGATAGTAATAAGTCATGATGATGATGGTGATGATGATGACAATGATAATTATGATGTAAATGCCATTCTTTGAGCCCCTGCTATGGTAGACCTTTTACACAGGCCACTCACTTAATCTTCACAATGAATTTGCAAGATAGGTATTATTTTATTTTACAGATGGGGAAACTAAGACTCAGAGAGGTTAAATAATTTTATCAAGGCTACATAGTTAGTAGCTGGCTTGAACTCAGACCTTTTTTGGGATCCAAAGCCCATGTTCTTTTACTTCACCATGTTATCTCTATACAAGGTCCTAGAGCTTATCATCGCTGAGGCAGGATCAGACCTCAAGTCTCTTGACTTTTTTGTCAGTAAGGAGATGCTAATCAAAGTGCTTCAAAGACATATCATATTTTAACTCTAACCATTAAGGGCCATACAATGGGGGCCAGAGACGATCCTCAGTAAGCCTATTGCAAATTGCTTGAATAGATCTGGGTTACTTGTGGGATATTTAGAGGAATCGGGGTGCAGTGTTCCAAGGTGGCAAAAAAAAAAAAAATCACATGGTCTGCAGCCATAGACTTGGTTTGCGGTCACGAGTGGGGATTTTATTAGCCATGTGAGCCTCAGCACTCACCCTCTTTGAATTTGCCTCCTTATTTGCAAAATAGGGGCAATACAAACACCTACCCAGCCGAGTGGCTGCGATTTGAAATCAGACCATATTTAGGAAATGTTTTCCAGACTAAAATATAGTTAATGCAGTTTTTAATTCACAGTCACTTGCATTTCTTTCTTCCTTATTTTGCAGTTTTTGGTTTTGTTTTGTTTTAAAGGCATTGTTTTATAGATATTTTATAAACATTTTAATTTCAGTTTTTATATGCTTTTTTGATTACTTTGATGGTAAACAGTGATTTCCCCTTTAAAACAGGGACCTGTGACCTGGCCAGGTAGTTCAGTTGGTTAGAGGTCATCCTGATACACCAAGGTTGTGGGTTTGATCCCCAGTCAGGGCACATAGAAGAATCAGCCAATGACTGCATCAGTAAGTGGGGCAACAAACTGGTGTCTCTCTCTTTCCCCTTTGTTCTCTCTCTGAAAATCAATAAAAAATATTTAAGAAAATAGGAACATGTATAATTTGTTATAAAGTTCATTAAAGTTGGAAAATTATGTCCAGCACCTGGATTAGAAAAATCATTTGCACACAAGAGGTTCAATGGAATGAAGTTAACAATAGTATGTGAAAGGCCTTTGGCATAAGATCTGGTGGCCGGGTCAGGAGGAGGTGACACAAAGTCCGGCTTGTTGATGAACAGATGCTGAGGGCCCTCTGAGACTGAGGATTAGCAGGCCTTTTTTTTTTTTTTAAAGTCTTTTTATTATACCTGTTTTACTAGGTTTCAAGTGGTATTTCTCTGTTAGTTTTAACTATGTTTCCCTGAAAATCAAATATACATCTACCCCATGAACCCAGTTATTTTACTCCTGGGTATTTGCTCAAGAGGAATGAAAAATACATCCAACAATTGTAGAAGAATGTCCATAGCAAGTTTATTTATTCAAAGCAGCTCCAAACTGGAAATAATCAAATGTCCATCAATAGGAGAATGGATAAATAAATTATGATATATTCCCACTATGGAATACTACCCAGCAAGAAAAATGAAACATGTTACTACAATTTATAACAGGATGAACCCTGAAAACCTTATGCTGAGTTAAAGAAGCCAGATACAAAAGGGGACTTACTGTGTGATTGTAGATAAAACTAATCTATGGTGATAGGAATCAGATCAGCTGGTCCCTAGGGATGGGGCGAGAGGAGGATCCCCTGGGAGAGGACACCAGAGAACTCTTTAGGAGCTGGAGATAGTCTGTATGTTAATATGGGTGTGTGTTTCACAGGTGTGTACATTTTGTCAAAACCCATTAAATTATAAGATTGTACTTAAAGCCTGCGCTTTCTACGGTATGTAAGATATGCCTCATAAAGTTGATTTATAGATTTAAAAATCCCCAAAGAGGTTTTGAAATCGAGGGCCTTTGAGAGGTGAAGGAATCTTGGTGCCTTTCTACAGGAAGAGCTAAGGACCCATTCGAAGAGGAGAAATATGAGAGAAGGCAGGAGAGCTGACACCCCAGACTGCAGGGGCCGTCCTGTGATGGGTGGATTAGACACCCACCGTGTGTCACTCCAGAGGAAAGAAAAGGGGAGCGTCAGGGAGGCAGCTGGTTTGAGCTCCGTGGAAACAAATGCTTTTTCAAGAATGAGAGGTATTTTGTGATGGAACGGGATGTCCCAGGAGAGCATGAGCCTCCTGTCGCCCAGCAGAGGCTGGTAGCTTCATGTCAAGCACATTGTAGAGTGGGTCTTGTGGTGACTGGGAGACTTAATTAGAGGATCTCAAGACTTTGTCGGGTGCAAAGATTCTGCAGGCACAGGTGGTGTCGGGCAGCAGGTGCAGCGCGAGCTCTAGAGTCAGGCTGCCCCTGTCTGGGTCTGGAGCTCTTCGGTGTACCAATAATGAGATCGCCTTATGCAAGCTGACTTCTCGAGTCTCAGTTTCCTCATACTAAAATGCTGAGTGTGTGTGTATAATGCTTGAATGAGTGTTTATTCTCCTTCCTACCAATCTGTGAAACCCCCACCCCCTCGCAATGCTTCATGGCCTCAAAGAATTACAACTGAAGTTGAAATTGAAATGATTCACGTAAGGGGCATAACGAAGTGCCTCCCACACATGCTAAGCACATGATAAGTGCTCAATACATTTTAGCCGTTATTGTTATTTTATTTTCATTATTGCTCTTACGATGATTCTAAGAATTTTAGGTATCAGTACATGCCAAAGGTAGATGTTTTGGAGCAAAATTTAGGAGCTTATATAAAATACCTCATATGAGACCCTGGCAGTGGCTATTACCTCCATCAAAAAGCATAAGGAACATTACATAGATTAATTTAAAAAATGGGAAAATAAGCCTTGTGGAATGCCCAACTTTGTGAATAAAAAAATGGGGAAGGGGCTCCAGCTGATGTAGCCCAGTGGATTGAGTGTCAGCCTGCAAACCAAACGGTCGCCAGTTCGATTCCCCAGTCAGGGCACATGCCAGGGTTGCGGGCCAGGTCCCCAGCAAGGGTCCCCAGCACATGAGAGGCAACCACACAGTGATGTCTCTCTCTCTCTCTTTCTCCCTCCCTTCCCCTCTTTCTAAAAAATAAAATAAATAAAAATCTTTTTAAAAAATAGGGATGCTTGTGTGTCCTTGACATGAAGAATTTCTTTTGTACTTGATTATGTTCTTACTTGGCTTTAGGTCACAGTGGTCTAGCCACCCTTTCAAGGGAAGGTGTGTTGTTTGGTTTGAGAGAAACATCGAATGATCTGTTTCCTCTTTGCAGGCCCCCAAATATAGCCTGCAGTCCAGGCACGTGTCCTGACTGGGAATCAAACCAGCTACTTTTTGGTTTGCAAGACAATGCCTAATCCACTGAGCCACACCAGTCAGGGCTAACTGGTTTCTAGTGTATCTTTCTAAAGACATTTTATGCCATTTATGGATTCTTTTTCTTTCTTTTTTTTTTTTTTACATAGTAGCTTACCTCAGAGTGTTTTGTGTTACCTTGCATTTTTCACTTTAACAATATTCACTTAAGAATATTACATTTCAGACCTTGAGAGCTTTCTCTTTTCCTTTAATGACTACATTGTATTTCATTGTATACTGGGTGAAATGGCATATACATTTAAAAAATATTTTGATAGATCTTGCCAGTTTTTCCTCCATTAAGGTTATACCAATTTCCTTTCTACCAGCAATGTGTTAGTGTGTCTCTTGACCTCAAATCCTCCCCAACATCACACATTCTCAGTCTCTTTGATCTTTGTCAATTTCATGAGTGAAAAGGTGGAACTGAGCACATCTTCATATGTTTAAGAGCAATTTGTGTTTCCTTTCTATGATTTTCTCTTTATATCCTTTGCTTATTTTTGATTGGTTCAGTTGTATAATAATTTTCTGTTATTGAATTTATTAAAGATGTTTATGATAGTCCCTTTCTAGCTTGTTTCCTTGCAGACTTTAAGCATTATTTTAAAAGTATATAGTAAAATTTACTTTATTGGTATGTAGTTCTATGAGTTTTAACACACATATATATTCTGGTAACCACCCCCACAATCAGGATGTAGAATTGGTCCATCATCCAGAAAATTCCCTCATGTTGTCTCTTTGTCATCAAACCCTCCCTCACCCCTAAACTTTGACAACTATGGCACCATTCCCTGTGGCTATAATGTTGCCTTTTCTCAAATGTAATATAAATGGAACTGTGCAGTATGCAACTTTTGAGGCTAGCTTCTTTCTCTCAGCATAATGCCTTTGAGAGTCATCCTATTGTTGTAAGTATCCAATACCTCATTTCTTTTTATTGTTGAGTGGCATTCTGTTGGATGGATGTGCAAAGATTTGTTTATCCATTCATCCACCAAAGGACATTTGAGTTGTTTTCAGTTTTTGGTGATTATGAACAGAGCTGCTTTAAACATTTGTGTACAGGTTTTTGTGTAAATGTAAGTTTTCATTTCTGTTGGGTGTCAGTTTCTCTTGATTGATTTTCCTTCACAATGGTTACATCTCCCCCCACCCACATCTCGTAGTGTTTTATTGTGTACTGCTCATCGATGAGATATTTTTTAGCCTCTGATTCTATAATCTTCCCTGAAGAAGGTTTACCCTTATCAAATTGACAGCTCAATTATTGGATGAGCACCTAATAATTGTGTAAACTTAGTTTAGGGTTTTGTTACACTGGATCTGTGAAAAGCCCCAGGTAGTGAGTTTACAAACCCCTCTAATTTGGTGGGACTCAGATTCTGAGCTGTTTCCTCCTTGGATTTGGCCAGGACTTGGTTTAAGGTTTTGTTAGGACCGGCCCAGAGTAGACATGGTCCTTACTCACAGGGGAAAACTTTCTGGTATGTCAGCTTGTTGCCTTGGGAGTTAATGAGGTGTTGCTAGGCCTTTCTATTTGGTCAGGCTCAACTTGTGTTTTCCTGTAGCACCGGTTGACCTCCAGTATCACATTTTTCATTCTGAAGCTTCTAGCAGCCAGTCTCAGGTTCAGCTCAGCCTCATCCCTTGCATGTAAGCTCAGCCCTTGGACTAGGACCCCGACATAATCTTCTGGGGTGCCCTTCTGTTGTAGTTCTCCTCTCTCGGTGCCTTGCTCCACAGTTTCTAGCTGTTTCAGCTAGCTGCCTCGAACCTTGATCTTTGCCACTGCAGCGCGGCAGGGCCACCGTGCCCTGTTCAGAGTTGAGCTCATTGCACCTCATTTGGGAGATTGTCCCCAGGCGTATTGCCGGGGCGAACTGACAGCACAGCCTGAATCCCCTGTGTGTTAGGAGTTGCATTTCTTACAGGATTGTCCAATACCTGAAAACTGTGGCTTCTTTGATTTGTCTTTTTTTTTTTTTTAATGGTTGTTTTTGGCATAGGGAAAGTCTGGTACCAGATACTTCCATCAGAAGTTTACTTGAATGACAGATTCCGGGTGATTTATCAAGGGCAACCAGGGGCCTTCAGCTTGCAACCTAACTTCTCATCAAGGGCAACTTTGTTTTTTTTCAACTGCCAGAGAACCGTAGGATACTAGGGATCTGACCTGGTTTGGTAATTTTTGTGTTCTTATGTTTGCTACATTGAGTGTATTGGGAGCCTTTTCCTAGGAGCTGAAACATAGCTTTTGTAAACTGCGCTAGGTAATGAATTTTTAATTCTCAGTCCAGTTTTATCACGGTAGTAAAAACAGGTTCAATTATATGCTTATTGGGAATTCTAGAATCTTATAAATTCTAAAGAGTTATATTACAGCAGAGATTAGATTTTCCCCCAGCGCAGCACTTCCGGACAGTCCTGCCCTTCTCAAAGGGGGTAGTTTCCTTGTGGGATGGAGACAAAGTCAGTGAAGGAAAGAGAGTGTATAGCAAAGCTGGAAAACTTTGTCTCTTTACTTAACCTGGTGTTAATTAATAATAACACATTGTAGGTCATGTCTACTAACTTTTCAAGTGTGATAGAGTCTGAACTCAGCAGGGGCCATTGAGTTCTGCTCGCCGTATTTCTTATACTCCTTCTGGCACCAGTGAGGGAGCCTGGAAATTTTCTCCTCCTGGCGATGGCAGAGATCCAAGGGAGCAGATCCAACCGCGTGAGCACATTTTCAGCCTTGGCTGTGTTACTTTTGTTAGCATCCTATTGGCCAAAGCAAGACACATGGTCAAGCCCAGCATCAATGACACTTGTTCCTCATAGGGAAGTGAACAGGAGAAAGTAACTATTATGGAACAATAATCCAATGCCCTACGAGCACTTATTATACGTGAATCACTGAGGCTACAAAGATGAACAGGGGTGGCCATTTGCCCTAGAAGCAATAAAAAAAAAAAAAAGAGTCCGAGCCAGAAGACCAGCGATCTTACAGTTGACGGAAGGCGTAGAGAAGGAGCGAAAAAACTCTGGTTCAAATGAACAGAAATTCTTGGGCTGTTAGGATTTTTTTCCTTTTAATTTCACACCTTGGAGGATGTTAAACTTGGATTGCTGGCAGTCGACCAGAGCGTTGTGTTGAGCTGAAATCCACGGTGGTTAATAACCAGGTAGACTGTGATTTTGAGATTTAAAGCTATGAGCTCATGTTAGAAGCTGCAGTGGGCCAGGGAACAGTTTGGGTTTATAACAATTCCAAAAGCACTTGGGCAGAGATGCTGGGGATTAAAGGGAAAATTCATAAGCAGGTCTGCACGCAGGGACCTGGGGCTGTGTGTCTTTGTTTCAGGAACTCTAAGTAACAAAGACCTAGTAGAAAACTGGAATATGCAGGCCATCCAACCACTTGGAGCCACACTCTGGGGCTATTGGAAGGAATAGCTGGGTGGCCCACAGGAGACCTTGATGGATTGCAGAGGGCCAGGCAACGGCCTGGGTATACTGGCGCCTCATGCCCTCCCCCTTTTTCTCAGGGCCACTCCTCCAATAATTAGTGCTAGTTGTTGTTCTTAAGCCCGGGGAAAGCTCAGAATACCTGGGCCCGGGGGATGTTGAAAACCTCATGCTTTTCCCTTTTCTTTTGTCATCCAAAATTTTACACAGTCAAGTCAGGGGACCGGAACTGAAGGGCTGGGTTGTGGTGTCCCAAATCCCCAGATCCCTGCAAGCCTGACTCTTGACTGCACCTGAGAATGACTGAACGAAGGAACAGAAGTTAAATAAGAAAGGTTTTATAGGGACACGAGATGGAAGGTTTCAGGCTTGCATAATCCATGTTAGAAATATCTGCTCTGGACCAGCTCTCTTGTTTCACAGTTGAGGAAGTAACAGGCCTTTCTTGGGGTCACGTGGGCTTATCACAGGGCCCGGAGAGAACCAGTTCTGTGGCCTTGTGGTGACAGCTAGCAGCTAACATTTACTGAGGACCTGGTATGGGCTAAGCTGTCACAAACACAATAGGTAAGTGTCTTTTTGTCTTCATGAAAATTCTGTGAAATAGTTATTATAATTATTCCTATCTAATAGAGATGGCAAATGAGGTACTAAGATACCACATAACTTGCCTGTTGTCACATAGCTAGTACTTGGGGGTGCAAGGACTTAAAATCAAGGGCTGACTTCGAGCCTAGACTCTTTATGCAGAGGTGGTCAAAAGTAGGTTTACATGTGGGAGTACCCAAAACACAGAGTTTATTCTTGTTTTATTATTTATTAATCATTTATTATTATCAAGCAACTGTAAACCTACTTTCACCCACCCCTGTATTTATTATTATTACTATTTTTAAAATTAAATGTATTGGGGGGTGGGGTGGTAACATTGGTTAATAACATTACTTTAACTTCATTGTTATTCGGCAGTGAGAGAGGGAATTAGACCATGACATAGACTACGGGTCCCTAGTAGACAAGGATGTCCCTCTTCGTGGAGACAGATTCTGTAATTATAGGGCACCTGGAGAGCCCTTAAGTTTACCTGACAGAGAGGAAGCTGGAGAATACTGTGGTTTGTGCCAGAACGGCAGCGGGGACGCGGGCAAGCCTCCGGAGCTGTCCAAGGTGCTGACGCCCAACTTCCGCTCGGGCATCTTTGTCTATTGCATCCATTACCAAGTTGACTAACTTTTACTGTCGAAGCCTAGGATTTTATTTTAGAGTTGAGTAGATTGCAATAAATAATAATTGTATTTCTACTGTGTTCTAGGCGTTTTATTTATTTTAAATTAACTTATTTTCCTAAACATTTTATTTTTAAACGTTTTATTGTTGACACTATTACAGATGCCCCGCCCCCCCAATCCCCACCCCCTTGCCCACCTCCACCCAGCTCCGGTTTCCTAGGCATTTTAGATTTGTTACTTCAGTGTAGCCTCACAACAATTCAGTGACCTTACTTTCTTTTAAAGAAGAGAGAAGCAGATAAACTACTAACCATGTTCCAAGAAAGAATGAAGCAATTACTTGTTAGAAGTAAACAAACTGGGATGTGGAAAGGGGTGACAAGGAAGTATTTATGGGGCCTTTGAAGTGGAACTAGAGGGGTAATCTCAGTAAAGAACAGTCTGTCGGAACAAGGGAAAATAGATCTCTGTGGCTATGTTGAGACTATCAAATACTCAGAGCACATGTTTCCAGTCCCCTTCACACATGCACAATACACATCTCTTTATGATGATTTTATTTTTCCTACTGATCTGAAATTGCACCTCAGAATCCCTCTGAGCATAGAGCTTCAGGTAGGCATTACCAGCTGAACAATTCGACCATGCGAGATAAGATTTTTTGGTCTTTCTGAACTAGGATATTGGTGAGAAGCATTTGAGGTGAAAGTTAGATCATCTCCATTTTCCTTCAATTAAAGAGGATATGGTGAAGGATCAATAAAATAATTATTCAAAGTCATGCAACAAGTGAGTGGCAGAGCCAGAAGAAATGAAGCCCAGGTCTTATGGTCAATACCCCACAATGATTACCTACGTCAGGATTTCCCAAAGCTAGAGTCATGGACCCATTGCGTCAGCTACACGAGCAACATCTAGGTACTTAAGAAAAATGCACGATGCTGAACTCTGTGTCAGATGCCCTGGAATAGGATTCCTGAAGCACAGGGCCTGAGGATGTGGACTTTTAGCAAGCTCCCTGAGTCATCGTAAGGTAGGACATGTTATTGTGGGTTTTAAGCAAACTTTCTAAGTTACTGTGCATAAAATACGGATCATTTATAAGACACTAATAAAGCTCCATTGGAAAATCAATGCCTTCATTATTAGGGAAAACAGAGAATGTTTGGTTAGCAAATATAAGGGAGAAGGAAGAGGTAATGATAATCGTGGGGTTTCAGATTCTGAGTGATGAGGAAATGGATGGCACCCTTGACAGAAGTAGAGATTGTCTAGATGGAGACCTGAACATGGATGGGAAATTAGTCTAGATCTTCATCTTGTTTTACAAATTGTGGAAATGGGATAATAGGCAGCTGTATTGGCTCCTTTATACACAAGTCAGTGTCAGGAAAAATTTTCATCAAGTACATTTGAATATAACTTTTTAAAAGAAATTCTGCCCCATACCATACCCAGTATTTTGTTGCTGTTGTTGTCTTTGCATACTTTTTTTCCATCACCATTTACCACCCCCCCATACCCTCTTCCACCTCCACCCACCCCTCCTCCCCCTGCCAGAATTTTTATTACACTTTAATTTTATTTTTTGGCGTATCAGGGCTCCTAGTTGCAAGCAAAGGAAACTGCCTCTGGCCGACTGAAACAGGAAAGAAGCTTATTGCGGTGGTGTTGGTTTGCTCATGGGGTCCCGGGGGTCCAGGCTCAGAGCGTGGAGAGAAACAAGGGGTAACGGCAGCAACAACAGCTACTGCCCAAATCACGCCAAGGGCCAGCATGTGAGGACACTGCTCGTCCCTCTGCAGAACGCTGGGTGCCATGGTTTGCACAGCTCCTGGCAACGAAGAGAGGATGCTGTCCCCAACTCTGATGTCTTTGGAAGCTGAAAGCTTCTACTGCCGTGGTTGCCCCAGAGGAGGTGCGCCTCCGTTTCTGCTTATTCCTCTTATTGGGTCCTTACTCAAAGTCCAAGGGAGAGGCATCTGATTGATTAAGCTCATGTCTTATACCCTAGCTGCAAGGGAACCTGGTCTTCCCTCTTCAACTTCTACAGTGGGAGGTGGGTACTACCTCCCACCAAAATTCCTGCGAAGGGGATCTGTAGCCATAGGAAGGGCATTTGGATAGATGGCAACCAAAACAAAACACAGCAAAACAAACAAAATCACCAACAAACAATGCCCACCACACATGCCTGTAGGTCACTTTTTATATCATTAGAGCAGAGTATCTAGAAACAATTTTTTCCCTTCCCTTTTTAGTTAGTTTCAAATATAGATATAGAATGTCCCAAGAATCAAAACGCTTGCAGCTACAGCTAAAAAGGTCAGGAAATTGCCTGGTATTTCATGGCTGGGATTGCTCAAATCGTGGCCTATTACAGGCTGAAACAGAGCAACATTTGACCTTTTCAGGTGGCAAGATGTTGTATTATTGGAATTCCCTCTTTTTATGATTTTTTGACCTTTCACCCTTTCCCAATTATTTGAATTCAGGCCCAAGAGGGAAAAAAAGAGAAGACAAAAGATATGGTCTGAAATTTCAGGTTGGAGGTGAACTGACTCTATTTTGAATTTAGAGAGGAAATAATTTTTTCTCACTTATATGAGTAGAACATTGGATTGGGAATTGGGAGGTTCAAATCCTAATCTTGGGCAAGTTCTGGCCTCTCTCTGGACCTGAGATTCCTTGCTGATGGGATTTCAGATTTGGAGTCAGGCAGACCCAGATTTGAGCTCTCACTTATCTACTGGTATAAACTTGGCAATATCATGCTCTTAACCTCATTTACCCCATGGGAGACATGGGATTGATACCAGTATTTCCTCATGGATTTGTGTGAATTAAATAAGGCAATATTTGTTAAACTTAAGAAAAAAAAAAAGAAGGTTGTGCTCTAGGTGATCATTAAGGACTTCCCAGATGTCTGAGAATCTGATATTTTATATAATGTAGGGTGATTCACACCAGGTGTATAAACGTGTATCTTCCAAGTTTATATAGTATAAAAGCTACAGTGAGCTTTAGAGGGACAGATATTCTCAGAAAGTAAAGAAGAGAAAAGTTCCTTCTACCTTTTTTCTATTCCATGATCTATGAGAATAGCTCCATTTAAAATATTGTGAAAAATACTTAGCAATAATATGTATAATGCATATTTAATATCCTCTGGGAACCTGTGACATAGATGAGGAGACCGGAAGGACAACGTTATATTGAGATGGGTTGAAATATGGAAAAACCATTGAGGTGGCACCATGATGGGACTGTAGGGCCTCTGAGCACAGAGGGTGGAAAAGTTCCAATGGGCAGGATGGACAGAACCAGCCCCCTGGAATTTCAGAGGAGTTCCTAAATGGACACGGTGGCGTTTCAGCTGGGCTGTCAGAGCAGCTTTACTTCAAGCTGACAGGTTTGACTGTGGGAACCGAGATGCTCCTATCCCTCCAACCATTGGAAAAATGGCTGGTGTGATGGTTTTAAAGTGTATCCGCAACTTCTTTGACTTGCCTTCCATCGAAAGATGGCACCTAATTCCCCTCCCCTTGAATATGGGTTTGCCATCCTCACTTGCTTTTAATGAATAGAGTGAGGTGAGTGTCTTTGCTGACTCAGGAGTCTATGTTACAAAAGGCAATACAGCTTCCACCAGACTGTCTCATGCAATGTGATCCTATAGGAAAAGATTGTATTAATCGATCAATTATTTATTTATTTATCCCTTGCCTTTCTTCACCCAGCATAAAATGAATTCCACGGAATCAGGTCTGTTATTTATCTTATGCTCCATGTAACACCTAGCTCAGGCCTGACTTGTAGATTCTCAGTGAATTTGCTGAGTGAGTGACTGGGTGGTTAGATAGATACATCTAGAGTCCAGGATAAAGGAGGTTTGGATCCTCTTAGCCCTTAGGCGATGGTAGAAGCAGCAGGGGTAAGGATCAT
The DNA here is from genome assembly GCA_004026545.1 of Mormoops blainvillei. NCBI lineage: Eukaryota > Metazoa > Chordata > Mammalia > Chiroptera > Mormoopidae > Mormoops > Mormoops blainvillei. The sequence goes on along the minus strand of PVJD01012067.1, from coordinate 18,316 downwards.
TTGGAGACGGTGTAGAAATGAAAGTCAAGGACAGAAACAATCAGGTGTCCCACGATCTCACTCTCTAACCAGCTGTCTCATAACTAGATTCACCAAAACCTCTGCTTTCCCTTTAAGAGATGGCAGGGTGCTGTGCTTCACTGTGGGGGGCTCTGAGCCCAGGCTGCTTGGGTTTGAATCCAAACTCTGTCACTGACTATGTGAACTTAGCTTAGCCCTTTAACTTCCTGAGTCTCAGAGCTTCCTTATATAATGGGGATAATGATAGTCCCTAACACAGAGGGACTTTGTGTGAGGGTTAAATTAGATTATAGCCTAGAACCATTTAAGCCTTAGCTAAAAATTAATTATTAATTATTATTATTATTATTATTCTAAGTATTAAGCATAGGATTTAAATACATTTGCCCAAGTGGGAATCATTACAATAAGAATACAGGCATTCGTGTCATACTTTATTATTTCTGAGCTGCTTTTGCATTTAGCAGCTCATTCAGTTTTTACAACTCAGCATGTGAGATATTATTATCCCTGTTTTTAAATGTTAATAAATAGCAAAATTTGGGCAAGAACCTCGATTTTGTGTTTTCCAAGTCCAGCAGCCTTTCAGATTGAAGAATCAGAAGGAGAATATTAAGTACCAAGATGCAGAACTGAATTCACCCAACCTGAATACAGCTTATTCCAAAAATAGTTTGTGCCAAGTCTTTGAATTATATCCTAAAAATTGTATCCTAAAAAGGTATCCTAAAACCTTCTAGCATTCAGTGGAAGAATGTCACTCTGACATAGTTTGTTTGGGCTGCAACTCTGGAGCAGTGGAAGTTAATCTTTTTCATTTCTTCACTCAACAGGTCTTTGTAGAGCTTTGTGCTGGGTACTCTGTGGGAGAAGCACACTATATAGATTTTGCCCTTCAAGTTTTTATTGCTTAATCAGGGTGAGAGGACGGTAAAGACAAACAGTGTGAAGCCACAGCTTGACAGAGCAAAGTTTGAATTTTCAGTCTCTGTGCTTGAAGTTTAGAGAAACTCATATGAAATATGGACCGTATTTCCTCTTAAGCAAGCATCAGTTGGCAGATAAGCCATTAATCACGGCTTTCTTGTCATAGATCGACGTGTTCAGCCTGTGGAGAAGAATGTTCAAGGTACTGGAGACTTTTTCTCATCATGCATTAGGACATGCAGCTCCTGTGTGTGAGACTAAAAGGTGGGAAGAAACAAGAAGACTGGGTGAGCCCACCACTAGGTTATTGCTTCCAAATCCCACTTCGACAGAAGAAGGGAATGAATTCCTTCCTTCAGCAAACATTGACTGAATACCTCCTCAGAATGTGGCAATATGACAGGCTCTGGCAAGATAAAACACAAGAACAGGGACTTCTGTCTACCTGCAAGGACCTCACAGGGCGGAGTCCGCAATGCAGAGCAATCAAGAGAAGACCAAATCCTAGGGTTTTATTTAAGTTATCCATGAGTAGGTTCTTTCTGTGTGGCTAGGCAAGTTCCTGGCACTTCCAGGGGAAAATGGTTCTGAGAATGAAGCCCAGTTCTGAGGTTTAGAGAGGAAGTCTGGGATCACATTGAGAGTAAAGCCTCAATGCTACATTAAAGTGATAGCATAATATTAATATATTAATAACTTAATATAGCACCTTTTAAAATATTTAACTAGATAGTGTATTGCTTTGCAACTAAAAGCATCCTATGTGTAGAACTAACAATTTCAGTTAATTAGATTTTTCTTTATTTTGGCTTCTTTTTCTTGCTCAAAATCCTTATGATTTTTTTCTCCCCTCACACTTCTTAGACATCATTTCTAGCCTCCTCTTGGATAAAAGGTCAGTGGTCTCCCCATTTTCTCACAGGTATCACTTATTCCAATTGACATTTACACTTGAGTAAACCTTAAACTTCTCTGACCTTTTTTTAAAAGGTAGATTTTAAAGAGATATTTTCTCTGTTTCAAAACAGTACATTCTTGTTGCTTTTCTCTGTTAAAGGCCACATCATTCCTTCTAGACAGTTTGGCTATTTTACGTGATTTTCTTTCCCTCTATAAAACGAGGCTCTGCTTCTTTTCTTTCTTTTCCCGGCCATGTGGGGTGCAGATGTTTGTAGACACATGGGAACTACTTAAGAATAAGTTTAAAAAATATTTAGCACACACCATTCTTAGTCATGTACAATAAATAAGGGAATAAATCAGCCTCGAAGTATTCCATTTAGTGCTGAAAATGAAAAACAACAGATGTAGGTATTGGAGTGGGTTACTGCTCGAGACAAGCCTGAAGCCTGGCCTCGAGTGCGAATTCATTTCCGTTTGAGGAAGATGTGTTGAGCCCTTCCCTTGGCTGACTTGCGGAAATCCACAGGCAAAAGATGAATACGACATAGGTTCAGAGTTCACCTGCCGGTGGTCCTAAGATCATTTTTAGTCAATCTGTCTGGAAACAACCCCAAATTCCTCTTTCCCCTCAGGGATGGTGCTTCTCACATGACTTCTTGTGCCCTGCTCGGCTCCAGGACGCACTTCCTGTAGCCCCTTGCCTTTCAGCGGCATCTCCAGTTGAGTCTGCTTCAGGCACTGTTGCCATATGGTCTGCTCCTGTCATCTCATTTAATCTCATAATGACTCTCAAACGCACCTGTGAGGTGGGCATAATCAGAGTAAGCGAGGAAACCAAGGTTTGGAGGGTGAGGACCTTCCTGGGGCCCCTCCACTCATGAGTGGCAGAGCTGAGCTCCCAGCTGAGGTTTGTCTGAGTTCATAACCCATGCGTTTAGTTGCTCATGGTGCTGAGTACCCCCGCTGCCCCCAACCTTCACGTACATCAAGGGTCCTAGGCTGATAGGGCACATGATTAATTTCTTAAACATTTTATAAGAGGGCAGACCTATAGGTCTAAGGACCACCTCACTTGGATTGACTTCATGCTTTTGCAATAGCTCCATTGGGGAACTATTGGGGGTGGGCTGGTAGTGCTATCATCACAGTCTGTGAGGGCCACCCACTCCCTCTGGGGTGTTTATGTCCATACAGACTCTTTGGGTGCTGTAAAGTCTTCCTCTAATGTTTTCTCTAATGTTTGTAGTCTTTCCCCTAAAATTATTTGTTTTATTTTTAAGGTCTGTTGGTCCCCGGATACTCCATACATATTTTATCTATTCAGAAATACCATCAACAAATTATTCAGAATAAAAACCGAATCGAGCATCAGAATGTTACTGAGAGAAGCTCCCCACGCACCTAACCCATTTGCCCCAAGAATCTCTAACTTCTCTCTTTCTTCACATTTTGGATCTCTTTGCATCTTGTTTATTTGCTTTCATTTATACTTCAGAGAATCTGAGAGATCCAAGGTTTCTAAGCTGCGTAAGTCATTCATAGACATGTCAGCAAAAGATTTTCCCTCCTTCCTCCTTCCTTTCCCCATTCTTCCGTTTCAGTGTCAATAGTCCGTATCTTGGGAAGTTCTGGCTAATAACACTTGGCAGCCCCCCTCTTTGAAGTGCTTGCTGGTGGACATGCTTAAGGACTCCTGTTGTGTCCCTGGGTCTGCCGCCTACTGTTCAGCTCAGGGGAGCACACAGCAGAACCACTCAGAGCCGACAGTCACGCTGCTGGAACGACCCGGGGCTGGGACCCAGAGGTGGAGGAAAACGTGGATCCCTCAGCATTTGCTGGAGTTTATATATATAGAAAATTTATATTATAAATTTATAATAAATTTATAAATAAATTTATAAAATTTTATATATATATATAAATTCTTGTTGATTCTATCACAGTTGTCCCGATTTTCCCCCTTTGCCCTCCCCGTCCCTGCATTCCCCGCCCCCACCGTTCATCCCCACACTGCTGTCCGTGTCTGTGGGTCATTCGCACATGTTTTCCACTGCTCCCTTCCCCTTCTTTCCGCCATTGTCTCCCTTTTCCCGTTCCTCTGGCAGCTGTCAGACTGTTCCCTGTTTCCATGTCTCTGGGTCTGCTTTGCTCATTAGTTTATTTTATTCATTAGATTCCTCTTATAAGTGAGATGACCTGTTTTCCCATCTAGTGTGGGTGAAGCTTTAAAGCCCAGGCATTGAAGACCGAAACTCCTCTACAGGGTCACAGCCACCAGGACCAGGGACACAGTGCAGCCCTCTGTAAGAGCCGTGCCACGTCCAGAAAGGGGATATCTTACAAAGAGTCCTTCATGCTTCTGGCTCTTTTTGAGGCTTGAACATTGTGACAGAACTGAACTGTTGTTGGTCCAGTGTTTGAGACCAGGCTAGTGGCAGGGTGCTTGTTGAGACTGGTCTAGGGAACCTTTGAAACCACATCAGCATCTATAGCAGGAGTCCTTCAGAGGACCAGAGGTCCTGTTCTCATCAGAGAAGCCCCACCTGCCCAGCTTGGCATGGCGACATTTTCCTGTGGATGCCTCCCTCCCAGGGAGATGGGGGCCCCTGCAGGCAGCTCAGCCCCTTAACTCTGGTGTGTGCAGAGATGAGGTACCAACTCAGACAAAGTCATTGCACACAGGCTCAGATTTCAACCATTGTAATGCTTTAAATCTTCAGATTTGTCTAAGAAATCCTCCTATTAGACATTCACTTGACCTGACTTAAAATCCTTGGCTATGTTTTCCATCGGAGGCCTTGGCAAACCATATCCTGAGTTAGGGTCTGCAGGGGCATTGCTCTGCAACAGTTGGTTAATATTTCACCAACAGGCCCTGGTTTGTGCTACAAGCTAAGTTATCTCATAAGTTCGGTGTATAAAAGGATAGCAACGAAGGTTTGTAATACAAAGAGTGAGTTTATTTGGAGAACAAAGCATAAATCACTTTCTTGCACAACGAGTTTTGGCGAGAGAGACTGTCTTCATCGTGTTACCTCCATTTAAAACAAACCACGAGAGAGGAAAAGTATGGCCGATGTCAGCTTCGTGATGTGCTCCCCGCCTTCATGAGCAAACTGCATTTCTAATAGTAATGATTATTTTACTTGCCTTCACGGAAGGAAGGTTATTGAGTATTGCCCAGTTCTCTGGGGAATCACTGTCAAGTGAAGTATTTTACACGTTAGGTAAACCATAAATCTTATTGACCTTCTTGCTGTTAGGAAAGGTACATCACATTTAAAGGTACATTGTTCCAGTTTTCTTGGGACTAATATTTTCGGAAAGTCACCTACCAGTTATTAAGTAACTTCTAGACACTTGCCTCTGCCATCAGACAGAGAGAAGTAATGTGGCTACTTCTGGTGAATGGTGACAGATTGGTTCTTAAGGAGACATAGAACTTAAGGCAATTGTCTTTACGAGTCCCACTGACTTACCAGACAGTTTACAAAAATGATTCAGGCACCAATATGTTTGTACACTTTCTGAATGTGAGTAGGAGAGGCAGATGCCTTGCAGAATTGACATCTGCCACCAGTTTTAACTTCTCCGTTGGAGAAATAACATAAATGTGAACCCAGTTGTGAGCTCATTGAGGGCAGAGACCTGTAGCTTGTCTTTTTGTATCCTTAGCACCTGACATTCCCTTATTCATTTAACAACTATTTTAGCCAACCAGCATTTATTGAGCACCTACTATGTGCCAGGTGCTGTTCTAGATGCCAGATGAGGATATAATAGTGAACAAAACAGAAAATCTCTGCTTGTGTGGAGTTAATATTTTTGAGGAAAGATAAAGCTAAAAAATAAGAATATAATACATCAGGTATGAAGAATAAGGGGAGAGTGAAGGGAGGGGTGTGTGTGCATGTGTGCTGTTTCTAGTAGGTGGCTTCTCTGTTATGGTGACATTTGAACAGAGACTGAAGGAAGTGCCAAAGGCAGCCGTGTGGCTGTCTGGAAGAGGTTTCCAGGCAGAGGGAATACCTGGTGCAAATGCCCCGAAGGAGGAATGTGCTTGGAGTGTTTAAATGACGGTGGTAAGGCAAGACGAGCTGGAGTGAGTGAGGACGGGCGGGGTGGTGGGACGGGGTTCGGAGGCAGTGTGGGAAGCACAGGTCCTTCAGGGTGGAGCAGGTCCGGGGCAGGGCTGCGGACTCTGTTCTGAGTGTGCGGGCAGTGTTGGGGGCGGGGAGTCGAATGGGGCAGGGATGGGGGCTGATGCATGTTTCAGAAGGCTCTCTGGCCGCTGTGCGTGGGGTAAGAATGGAAACGGAGGACACTCTTGGGAGGCTTCTGCAGTGGTTCTGGCGAGAAGTGGTGGCAGTGGGCTGGTGCAGCAGGTGATCCCCTCTTAGCAGAGAGCCTAACACACAGAGGTGCTCAGTAGGTGTTTCTAATTTTCATTCCCCAGGAGCCTAAGCCCCCTTCTTCTTTCTACTATCTGCAAAAATTTGCCTTCAGGCAAATGCATTTACTTTTAATTTTCTTATTAAAATAATTTTTAACTGTAGTCTTTAACTGTGACTCTAAGAATCTCCCAATGTTAAAACAAGAATGATACCTTAAAAGGATTTCTTAAAAATTAAAAATTTTAATTTTTATACATTTTTAATATTCTGCTAACAGATCCACTCTGTCATTTGAAAGAGCTTTCCTGCCCTCTTCTGTACTTTTTTTAAAATAAAAATTAAGTTTTTGCCCTGGCTGGTGTAGCTCAGTGGATTGAGCATCGGCCTACAAACCAAAGGGTTGCTGGTTCAATTCCTCAGTCAGGGCACATGCCTGGGTTGCGGGCCAGGTCCCCAGTGGGGGACGTGCGAGAGACAACCACACATTGATGTTTCCCTCCCTCCCTTCCCCTCTGTCTAAAAATAAAATAAATAAAAATCTCTTAAAAATATTTTTAAAAATTAAGTTTTAAAATCACTGCATGACACTTTCTCAGCCCTGCACAAAGCTTTGCAGCAAATGGTCTTTCCTGTTACACTGGTCCCTCCCCATCTGCAAAGGCCGACCCTTTCCCTTGTCTGTTTCCAATGGAGCAAGAACCATGAAGGTTTGTGAAACAGGAGGTTTAATAATAATAAGCATTTCAATAATATGATGACAGATGTGACAGGCACCATGTACACACGTGTGTGTGCATGAGTGCACGTGTGGTCTCCTGGGTGTGTAAACATACTTGTACACACAAAAATACTTTTTAACTTTGAAGTATAATTACGCACCAGTATTTACTCATTGCAAATTGCAATTCAGTGATTTTAGTAAATTTCTGGAGTGGGGCAACCATCATCACAGATCAGATTTATAACGTCCCTGTCACCCCAGGGGTTCGCTGGTGCCCATTGGCCGTCAGCCTCACTCCTGTTCCCAGTTCTGGGCTGCTTTACACTTGATCTCTATGGGCCTGCCTACTCTGGACATGCACAGAAATGGAACAACATGATATGTGGCCTTTTGAGTCGGGCTTTTTTCACTTAGCAGAATGTTTTGGAGATTCACCCATGTAGTAACAGGCATCAGTGGTTTATTCATTTTTATTCATTTATTCATTTATTGCCAAATAGTATTCTGTTGGGATACACGGCATTTTCTTTGCCCATGCACCAACTGATGGGCATGTGGGTGGTTTCCAGCTCTGGATCATGATGAAGAATGCTGTTCTGTCTATTTGGTTACATGTCTTTGCACACACCCCAAATTTTAATTGTCCGAATTACCCTATGGTTCAGAATCATTACAATTTCTTTTTCTTCAGATAATGAAAACATTATGAAACTTTCCCAACGTAATAAATGCAACAGGGGTAATATTCTGGAAAACTATCGAATGCACGCTCTTCTTGGGCACATACAGATGCTTAAGTGACTCCACAGTGAGCCCTGAGTCATTTGTCTCCGTCAGTGACAGATAGGGGTATTAGGAACATCATAGCAGAACTACAAAGATAGAAGAGTAACTTAACCAGCTTCTGACAGTCAATAAAAGATCTGGGGACAAGATAGTGAGATTAAAAGCCAGATTTTAGATGGAGGGAGTGGAGAGAGAGGGAAAGGGAGGAAGGTAGGACATTTACTTATTTTTTATTATTTTTAGCACATCAAGAGGAACACTTGGACGATTTAGATCGTAGTTTCTTTCATAGAGGTGAAAAGAAACCTCTTCTACCTGTTGGCCAGCCTCCTGCCCCAGGTTCGGAGGAAGATATGACAACGTTTGGTGGGAAAGGGAGGACCCTGCTCCTCGGGTCAGGGCTTTTGTGGAGAGCGGTGACAAGGGGCGGGGCGGGGCAGGGCACGTGGGCCCCAGTCTCCCCACTGTGGATTTTGGGCTGGAGCAAGAGGGGCTGGGGGGTCAGTTAAGGAGATTGAGAAGGTCAAGGGCTTTGGACTCGAGGCACGTTTGGGACTCTGGGCAGAGAGGGCCTCGCGTTGGCCCTGCTGCAAACCGGAGAGAACCACATCAAAGGAGACTCAGCAGCCCCGTGCAGTTAGGGACCGAGAAGGCCAGCGCTTCGCTTCTCTGGACTGCCTCCGTGTCCTCGCGGTGTGGGGCCCCCGGCCTTTCCGCGCGCCCCTGTGGGTGCTCCCTGAGTGTGTGGTCTGAGGAAACTCAACAAGCGTTACGGAGAATACGGGCGGACCACCTCCTCCGGGTTTGGGGTAGAAGAGGTGGCTGAGACCCAGCAACTTCAGTGAGCGCTGGGGTGAGATCGGACTGACTAGAGAGCTCTCTAAACCATCATAAAACAGAAAGACCTGACTGCAGATGTGTCAGGCGCTGATAACAGCAACAGCAGAACTCTCAAAGGACAGAACCAGTGGCAAGGACAAGGTCCCCAGCAGGCTGGCTCTCACCCCAAGGCCAGCTTGAGACCAGCATAGTCTTGCCCCAGGGCTGGGCCTCAAGTGAGACCAGTGAGATACCGAGGTGAACATTTATATTTAAAGCAAGTGAGATTTCTGCCAGGAATTTTAAATTATTGTGTCATCGTAGGTCTGCTGGTTTGTCCTTTTTTTTGTTTGCTTGTCTCCCACTACCCTCGTGTGAGGGTTGTGTGAAAGACAGGTCTGTTAGGGAGATGGATAAAGAAACACCATTCCCTCGAAACAGGGGAGAGCAACATGGGAGGATTTGTGACCTACTGACAAATCACTATGGAGATAATAAAGGTGATAACTAACATGTTCTGAGAACTGGTTGTATGCCAGGCACTGTTCTAGGTGCTTTATGTGTATTAATCCATTGCATCTTCACATGACCTTCTGTGGCATTGTGTGCTCTCCTCATTCTACAAAGGAAGAAACTGAGACACAGAGAGGTACAGTAACTTCCCCAAGGTCACACAGCACACGAATGGTGGTAAACCAGGTACTCTGGCTGCAGAGCCCATGCTGGGAACCACTTCAGCATGTCTTAGAGGATGCCCTCTTAAATTATATAGGACTTGTCACTTTCCCAGGAACTTTCACTAAACGATCTTACTTTATCCTCATGACAGGCTTAGTGATTAAATGGGGCAGAGGGCAAAATTGCCAGTTTACATGTGAGAGCCTTGTGATGCCAGTAGTGCACGAGGAATGCCATGGAGGCTTGGAACGCCAGGCCTGCTCTGACAGGAGCGTGGCATGTGGGGGGAGTGTAGGGAGGTATCCTGGAGAATGTGGAATGTCATGTCACGACGTCTGGCAGCGAAAGTTCAGTACAGATCAATTAAAGATCAAAAAGAAAAGACATGGAAGTTGACAATGTGTTTAATGGTTATTTCTTAGTAGGACTCTGTCTGGGCCTTAAAAAAGAAGAAAAAAAGAAAAGCTGCTGAATGTGTCCACCTTCTGTTAAGTCCCATAACCGTAATCATCTTGTCATCAATTCTCATTAAAGGTTGGTTGAACCTAAAGAAAATGCCAGTTTTGCTAATTACTAAAGATGCTTAAGGAATAATCTCCATCGTACAATGTTAGACGAAGCAAATAAATAGCAACCAAGGTTGATTCATGACCTAAGCAAACCGGAGGCAATCAATCACAGGACTCATTTATTCCAGAACATTCAATAGAGAAATGTTTTCTGAAATGTGGAACGTGAGGTGGTTTTAGGTAATGTCCAAAATGAATATTTTATTTTAAGAGCTATAATTTTTATTTTACTAGAAGAATGTTGGTTTCCTCCTTATGGGAATGGTATGCTTAAATTTAAGTTTAAAAGTCAGGCTGGTTTAAAGAAAACAGTAGCACAGATGGAATATGAATATGGGAAAATCACAAAGATGGTCCACAAAGGACTAAAGTTTGGGGCACACTTTTTGTGCAACAAAAAGTTTTGCAAAACAGGTTGTGTAATAACCTGTTTTGTGCAACAGAACCTGTTATATAATATATACAACCTGTTGTATAATAACTCAGAAATAAAGACATTTTGTGTCCTAGCCCACTCTCGACTTTTATCCAGAGTTTACTGTATTTCGTACACCATGCCAAACATTTTATTGTGTCAGTTCATTTTATCTTGCAACAGTTGTCACCCGAGAAGAATTCTTTTCTCATTCTTAAATAGAAGAACTCTGATTTTACTGGTGTGGTAATGACTCCCCATTGAAAGACTACATCCCCAGGTTGCTTTTCAGCCAGGAATGCCATGTGACTGTTCTGACAGAGGACTAAAAATGATGAGCTTAGAAGTTGTGTGGAACTTTTAAGACTGGCTGTTTACATGAAGCTAACTCATATGGAAGCAGTGCCCATTTATTCCTTTTTTCTCCCTCCTGCTGCCTGGAATGTCTTTGATAGCTGCTGGAGTACCAGCCCTGACAAAGACATTCCAGCAGCTATGTTGGAACATGAAGCTAACTCAAGGATGGAAGGCAAATGCCAGAATGATGGCAGTAAGAGACTCTGATGAGCATGGAGCTGCACCTTTTCTTGACTGTCAGTCTCAGATCTCATTTACCTGAGATGGAAATAAACTTCTGTCTTTAACACTTCCATTATTGGATGGTTTTTTAAATTAGAACGGCCAAACCTAACTGTAATTAATAGAAGATGAAATGCTTTTGAATATAGGTAACTGTAAACAGAACTTATGGAAGCTTACATAGGGGTTTATTTTGGTCACATAAATAGTGAGTATGTGACTGTTCAATGATGCCATTCAGAGACCAGGCCTCTTCCGGTTTTCCACACTTAGCATGCTGGCGTTTGTCCTCATGCTTGACACCTCATGGCTGCAAGATGGCTGCTGTAGCTCCAGCCATTACGTCCACACAGCAAGCAAGAAGGGGATGTAAAGCTTTGTCTTCACAAGGAGTCACCCATTTATTTGGGAAAGGAACTCCCCTCCAGCTGGGTTCCCCCAACATCTCATCATACAGCACTGCTTCTCCTAGATCTGTGGTGGAGTCTGCGCTTCTGAAATCAAGGGATTTCTGTTAACTACTGAAATATATTGTGTTCTATTGCCGGGGAGGATGGAAGCGGAAGAGACTGGATAGGCCATGAGCAGTAAGGAAACCAAGGCTTAGAGATGAGGTGACATGCCAATATTACAGAACCAGCAGGTAGGAGAACAAGATTTTAAGAATCAACAAAATTTCACCCTCCCAAAAGCTGTTTTTGTTTTTAAGAATTAATGGCCTACTATTGTTTTGCATGAAGTGGTGTGAAAGGCCAGCACAGGTAATTATTTTATTAAAAAGTTCAGTGTAGACATAATCATGTTATAAATATTGGTGCAAAGGATTGAGCTGTGCATAATACTGATTTATGGAGTTCCAAGTTTACTTTATAGCAAGTCGAACTTGCTCTTCTGAAGTTCCGGGGGGACAGATCTTTGGCCCAACGTAAGGAGAAAGACCTGCTAAGTAGAGCTGGCCTGCAGTGGCATGGGGGAGCAGGTAGAAGTAGTGAGCTTCCCATTGGTCCTTACACAGGACTGGTTGTACTACTTCAGGTAAAAAAGCCAATGATGACTTTCCCATGAGTCGGTAATCAGTTCAGATGTTTAGTCTCCCAGACATGGTTGGTGTTGATGCTTTGCCCTAATATTGTGTCCAAAGAGATGAGGGTATTTTAGTGTGCCATGGATCTGATTTGGAAGCCTCAAGAAAAGACAGTAAATCCCATCAGCTTGTCATCTCCCATAATACTGGAAACTGCTCCATTTCTGTGTAAGTATATCACTCAAAACAAAGAATGCACAGATGCAAATCGAACTCTGAACCAGAACGGGTGTTCAGGTACTAATTTGCAAACATCTTCACGTTTTTCTTTGGAAGGACCAAGGAGATATGTATGTTGATGCCGCCTGGTATTATCACTTTGGCAAAAACCCTCATACAATATGCAAGACCTTAGATGACAAACAATATAGTGTGGGAGTTGTTAATGGTGTCTGTGCATAAAAATAATAACGATTATTCAGTGCATACAAAAACCAAAGTTGAAAACTTTCTTTGCCTTCTCCCTTCAGATGAAGAAGCAGATGGCCATCTCTAGCTATATATATTTCTTGTTGCGGGTAAATGCAGCCACGGGAGCTTATTTTATGCTAAAACCCTCCATCTGCTAGATATAATCTTTTCATACCTGTGGAAAAAAATGAGTAAAATAAGAAAGAACTGCTCGCTTCTGACCTTGACTCTCAGACAGATTATGCACCTAAAATAGTTTTCTTTTCTCCTTGACAGGTGTTAATTCCAAAATGATAGGGCTGTAGTCTTTTGACAGTTTCATCCATCTAACTCAAAGGGGGCAACTCCGGCTTCACAATATTTCTGGCTGGCGTGTGTTTTGCTGCTATGCAGGGAGCGGACTTGCCTTTGACCAGCCATACTCCATGTTCCTCCACAGCATCTTTTCTAGTTGTAAGAATGCCCCAACCCTCCTTCGCTTCTCTGGTCTTTTCGGCCAAGCAGAAATGAGAAATCATCATAAGTCAAAGTGGCCTGAAAAAATCTTCGCATGTGTCCTGAATCTATTTATCCGTTTGAGGGAAAAGGAAAGAGGGCAAACAAAATGAGTCGCTGTGAATGTGCTGAGTCATTTGTTCCCCTCTTTTCAGGCCCAGGTCCAAATGGCGCCCTCTCCGTCTTCCTGCTGTTTGTTCGCCACCGTCACCATTATTCTCCCCAGACTGTTTGTTTCCCAGTGGGTGTGTGGAATGGGAGTGCTATTGAAATAGGATTCACTGTCATTCAGGCTTCCTTCAGTTCAGGCTTGTTGCTTCCACCTGTACTCAGCTTTGGAGAAAGCTGGAGCTGCAAGAGAGACTTAGAGGCTACGTTCCTCATTTTATAAGTAAAAGACAAAAAAAAGGAGAAGGAGAAGGAAGGAAGGAAGGGAGGAAGGAAAAACTGAGACCAGGAGAGAGGACTGACAACCCAAAGCAAAACTAGAACTGAACATAGGCTCTTGTTCTCTCTGTTGTGGGGACCGTGAGAATCACGAGAGATGCAACATGAGTCTTCAGGCTTGTGTGGAAAACTAGGATGCCTGGCTCCAGCCGTGAACTTCCTTGGTGTTGACCTTGGACCAAGTAGAATGCATGAGAGGGCTTGTTAAATATAAGAGTGCCCTCACTGGTGTGGCTCAGTTGGTTGAATGTCTCCCTGCAAAGTGAATGGTCGCTGGTTCGATTCCTGGTCAGGGAATATGCCTGCGTTGTGGGTTTGGTTCCCATTTGGGGCATATGCAAGAGGCGATCACGCATTATTGTCTCTCTCCCTCTGTTTCTCCCTCCCTTCCCTTCTCTCTAAAAACAAATAAGTAAAATCTTTAGACATAAGAGTGAAAAACTGAGAGGGATTTATGTATTACTTTAAGATAGTTTATTGTAGAAGCATGGTCCTACTTCATTTTTCAATGTAATCACTTCCTGATTCCACATTTACTCCAGTGATGGACAAGGTTTCTGTTGTTATAAGGGAAAACATAATACGTGGAAAAAAATATAGCTTTCAGATGGGGAAAAGGGGGAGAGGAGAAATAATAGGAAACTTCTGGCTGTCAAAACCTGGCATATGATCCCATTTCACCCTACTATGCCTCAGTTTCTGCATCTTTAAAAGAGGAGCGTGTTCTAGATCTGGGACCAGCATTATTATCATCACCTGGGGAGCCCGTGCAAGGCTGAGAACAGCTGTGAGTAATTTCGTTATAAAGGCTCCGGTGTCAGACATGAGAGCTGAAGCAGCAGGACGATCCCGGCAGCTCGACCTCCGCATTCTCTGAGGCCACTCGCAGAGGGTCAGCTCTATGATTCCAAGATCCTACCCGATTCTCTACCACTGTTTCTGGCATCCGTGTCAGTTTAACACTTTCTGCACCATAGAAATCAGTGTGCTTTTCCAATGCTAGGGCACCATGTAAAGAAAACTTCCAACCTAGAGTTCAAGTTTTAGGTCTAGTGTTTGCAGTCACGAGCACTCGGCGAGTGAGCATCGGCGCAGGAAAATGGATGTTCATGTTGGCTGGAAACTCCTACCCATGGTCTTGGGTTTTCCTGGCCTGACTAGAGTGGAGGTGGTTTTGCCGAATGTTACGAATGGCTCTGGCTTCGGGCTGCCTGCTTTCGACGTGAGCTCCATCACTGCCAACCTTGGGTAAGTAAGTGACTTTCTGTTTCAATTTCAGTTTCTCCATCTAGAAATGGGGAAATACACCATCTCTACTTCACAGTGTTGTTGCGAGGCCTCAGAAGATACAGCTTGTGGGAACATGCTCGTCACCGTGACTTGTGTGTGTTAAGCACTCGAGAAATGTTAAGTACGTGGTACATGTTAAGCATCATTAGTCTACTTCTCAGTATTCTGCAGCTTTCAAATGAGAGTGGTGATGTTTCCTTAGAATAGGTAATGTGTGAATGGTATGCAAATGTGAAGGGAAATGTAACATACTTAGGAAATTATTTGGCTTGGGAAGTAGCTTAGATCTGCAACCATGGTCCAATGGTCAATGATCTCAAACAGAGTAAGGAGCCAGATGTTAGGATAATCTCAAAAACAGGGAGAAGTGAAACTTTCCAGAGTGTCGCCTCTCTAAATATACCTCTCACCTTTCCACGGTGCTAAATGCTGACTCAGTTCTCTCAGCTCACTTCGCCAGTTCACTGAGCTCTGATTACAGGCTTCCCCGAGCAGGCCGGACTCCGGTTATGGGCTCCGGCCACCCCCATCACTTCCCTTTTTGTGCCCGTTGCTGTTGAAATCATTCATTCATGGTTTGTTCTCGTTTGACTGTAAGCTCCACGAGGGCCAGGACCACGCTTGCTCATTGTGCGTGCACAGTTGAGCCCAGTTCTTGCTTCAGATGCAGTAGTTAAGCATCCACCCCTTGTGCTCTCCCGCCGTGCCCACCCGCATGCCTCGGCACAAATGGGTGTGCTGAGTTACTGATGGCTCAGCTCTTGGGCGGGGGGTGGTTGGGTCCAGGCAGAGACAGAGAGTCTCAGGGCTCTGGGGCAGTCTCCTTCCACCTTCTAGCAGCTTCCTCTATTCACTCCAGTGTGCAATAAAACTGTGAAGGTGTGTATGATGGGAAAGAGGTTGGTAAGTACTACAGTATTTGTTGGATGAATAGAAAAATAACAATGCGGAGGGATGGATAAATCGGTGTGCCGATCCGTGGGAAATAATGCCTATGTATTGGACACTGTGATATTGTAGAATCGAAGGAGTGGCTGGGACTATTACAGAAGAGGCCCAAGGCCACCTAAATTGGCCCGGAACAAAGCTGTGTCGATTGCTTGCTAGACAAAGGAGACTCACATCCCTTAGGAAAGATATTTTAATTCCCTCAAAAAAGAGAGCTAGATCTAGCCTGTGAGAAAAGTTTTGTCGAAGTGGGGTAAACACCTGTGTGTTGATGTCTGATCAGATCCAAAGTGATCTGTAAGTGCTCTGTTGAGATAGGCTGTACGCAGTTTTACGGCCTTGACCCTGAGAACATTGTCCTCAGTGTGGTTCCGGGCGTGTTAGCAGATGTTAGGTCGTTGCTGGGTGACACTACACACGCCTATTTCTTTTACAATATAAGGCATCACTGTGAGAAACCCCTCCCTCATTAACTTCGTTGTCAGGTAACCAATCCTTTCAGCAAAATGGCCAAATAGTGTTGGTTGAGGGGAGGTGATTCTTATTATTTTAACTAGCAATAATAAATGAATAACAACAAAACATTGTTTATTGCTTTATTTGTTGCCTTAGGAGGCCAAGTTAGGAAAATGAGTTGCAGGGTATCAAGTAAGTCAAAGTTTCAGAGATTTAATATCCAGACTTGGGGATCGTGCCCCTTATAAGATATATTAAGTTTGGTTATTTAAGGTTGTAAATATTTGTGTTTTAGGTACACGTCTGGTGTTGGTATAAGTCGCAGAGTTTGGCTGAGGTCTATTTGATGGTGATGTAAATCAGGAAATAACAAATAAGACCCCAAACATATATGCATAAGGAAATTTCTCATCCTTCCAGGATGGGTTGCCCTGGCAAATGGTGGTGGTGGGGGGGTGGTGTCAGCCATGAGATTTGGAGGAAATAGGAGAGATGTTATAATATTGGGACTTAGAAAAATTTGTGAAATTGTTCCTCTGGTGGGCTTGGGCTACCATGTGCCCTGTTAAAATTCCTGGGATTTCTTGAGTCCACAGGGTCACGGCCCCCTCTGTGTTGGCTGGAGGAGCCACAGCTATGGCAGAAAATGGATTCAGGAACTCTTGCCAACAATAACAAAAATGAGTAGATTTAGGACAGAATTGTAAACCCAGACATGATCTCCTGTTGCTCATACAAGCAGATACTGAACTCTATGTTCATAGTCATTATTCTGTGCTCTCCCTTCCTGTGGAAACACAGTCCTGGCTGGTGGAAAGTGACAAATAATTAGGACAGCTGTCCATCATCTCCTAGTGGCGGGTCAGCAGAGAGGTGAGCCTGCAACATACAGATAAGACCTTTCCGGGGAGAAACTTAATGGGGGGTGAAGTATAATAAATACAACAGTGGAGAAGCAGCAAGGAAGCATGTTTTCCAGGACGGGGGGGTGGGACCCAAACAAACTGAGACATGAGAATACAATGAAAATGTCTTTCCGGAATGAGAGAAAGCAAAGCAATTCAGAGGGAAAAAAAATGACAAAGGCAAAATCGAACCTATACTTAATAACTTGTTATTATCTAACTCAATTCTCCTTGGAGCTCAAAGTACTTTCAGAGGTTCTATCAGAAACTGTTAAGTGAAAGAAGTAACACGAAGACCGCTTATCTCCTTAGAGTTCTAAACCACACAGTGAAGGCAGCAAAGGGGGAGAATCATTTATAATATTCTATAAGTGAAGCTGCTAAACTTGTTTACCCTTGATTTTTTTCTTTTTTAAGTCAGTGGCTCCACTTGGATATGGATGAGAGCGGTGAAACTGGGGAAAATGGTTTCTTGACTTTATTTGTATCACTGTCCTTTTCTTTATTCTTCATTCCGTTCTCATTTCACTGTGAAAGATTGAAATAATATCGCCATTGATTTGATGGGTCTGGTTTTGTGAATAGTGAGTATAATGGTGAGAATGGATTACCAAGAAAATGGTACGTTCTGGTTTGTCCCTAAACACCCCCCACCAATTTATTACACTATAGTCTAATCCCCTTACTGAGTTTCTGATTCAGTGAATGCGGGTGGAGTCTAATCTGCATTTTAAATAAGCACCCCAAGTAACCCTAACACAGGTAGTCCAGAAAACACGCTTGAGGACATACTGACATTGGCATGTGTCTGTGGTAGTCCCTGGTGTCAGAGAGATAAGAATCTTAGCGTGGCCACTTTCTGGCTGTGTGACCTTGGGCAAATTACTTGATATCTCTGTGCTTGTTTCCCCTTTTGAAAAAGGGATAATGTTTGTGTGTGTCTCATAGAGTTGTATTTAAGGAAACAATGCAGAAAAACATATTTAATACAGTGTGTGGCACAGCGTAAGGCCTCAGCAAGTGATAGTTATGTTGTCATTTTTACTGTTGATAATGGACTTGATTATCTCATCTTTGAGTCTTTTTAGACATTAGGACATACGGAAGGAGAAGGAACTTGGCTAGCTTAAACAAAAGGGGAATGCATTGGTCTAAATCAGCGATTTTCAACCTTTTTCCTTTCATGACATAGATAAACTAATTACTAAAATTCTGCAGCGCACCAAAAAATATATTGTATTTTTTGCCGATCTGACAAAAAAATAGGTATGATTTTGATTTGTTCACAACAGATGGCTATTGTGTTGGCTGCTGTCTTTTTCTTTCTTTCTTTTTTTTTTTTTAATTTGACAATCTAAGGGAAAAGAGATCAGTTCCTCTCAGTAAGTATTTGGCTATTGCCTGTTTTAAAAATTCTGTGGCACACCTGTGCGCTGTGGCACACTCATGGAAAATCGCTGGTGTAAGT
>PVJD01012066.1:0-42072 GCA_004026545.1 Mormoops blainvillei | reverse complement strand
TCCCAGGGCCAACTGGGACTTTTCCTCCAAAGTAACCACTGTCCTGACTTTCATAGCAATCGTTTCCTTTTTTTAAAAAATTAAACTTTTTATTTTGAGATTAACTATAGATTCACATGTAAGTATAAGAAATAATACCGATTCTGCGTACCCTTTGCCCAGCTTCCTGCCATGGTAACTATGGTACAATACCATGACCAGGATATTGACATTGGAAAGGTCAGGATAGAGAACGTTTCTGTGACCAGAGATCCCTCGTGTCGCCCTGTTAACAGCCACACCAGCTTCCCTCCCTCCCCGTCTCCTCCTCAACCCGGGACAACCGTTTGCCTGTTCTTCATCTCTATAATGTTGTTAGTGCAAGAATGTTATGTACATGGAATCATACAGTGCGTAACCCTTAGGGATTGGCGTCTTCACTCAGCAGAATTCTCTGGAGTCATCCAGGTTGCTCCTTTTAATTGCTAAACAGGTTTCCAGGGTGTGGGTGCATCACAGTTTAACCTTTCATCCCTTCTAGGGCATCTAGGTCCTTCGCAGTTCGGGGCTGTTAGGAGTAAACCTGCTGTAGCCTCTTGTGTACAGACATTTGTGTGAACGTGGTTTTCATTTCTTGGGGAGAAATTTGGGGGAATGCATGGTTGATCAGCATGCCTACTGTTGGTGCCATGTTTTTAAGAAACAGCCAGACTGTTTTCTAAAGCTGTCGAACTCCTTTATGTTCTCTAAGGTACGAGCGATCCGCGCGCTCTGCATCCTTGACAGCATTTGGTGGTGTCCCTATTTTTTTTTTTTTTAGTCATTATGATTTTAATTTGCATCTCTCTAGTGGCTAATGAGGCAAGTCTTTGCATGTTTCGTGGCCATCTGTATAGCCCCTTCAGTGAAACGTTTGCTCCTATCTTTCGCCTGTGTTATAATTGCATTGTTTGTTTTTTACTACTGAAGTGCGAGAGTTCTTCATATGTCCTAGACAATTGTCCTTTGTTGGGTGTGTGGTTTGAAAATATTTTCTTCCAATCTGTAGCTTGTCTTTTTTGTTGTTCTAACAAGGTTTTTCACAAAGGAAAAAAAAAATTAAAAGTTCGAAGTTTAATGTACCAAGTTATTCTTCTTTGCTTTTGGTGTCAATCCAACAACCCTTTGCTTCACTCTAGAGCTCAGAGTTTCTCCTATGTTTTCTTCTCTAAAAGCTTCACAGTTTTATGTTTTATTTTAAGCTGGTGGTCCACTTTGATTTAATTTTTGTGAATGTGTGCGATTTAAGTCAGCGTTCTTTTTCCTACGAATATCCACGTACCTCGGCAATATTTGTTAAAAGGCTATATTTCCTCCATTGAATTGCTTTTGCATCTTATCAAAAATCAGCTGTGTGGCTAGTGTGGCCCAGTGGGCTGAGTGCTGGCCTGCGTACCGAAAGGTCGCTGGTTTGATTCCCAGTCAGGGCACATGCCTGGGTTATGGGCTGGATCCCCGGTTGGGGGCTTGCGAGGGGCAACCGAGTGACGTTTCTCTCCCTCTCTTTCTCCCTCCCTTCCCCCTCTCTCTAAAAATGATTAAATAAAATCTTTTAAAAAATCACTTGGGCACATTGTGAGTCAGACTATTTCCGGATTCTCTGCTCTGCCCCGTTGATCTATGTGTATCTTTTCCATGGCTGCCTATGGCAGCCGACTCTGCGCCAGCAGCGCGCAGCCCCGGTTACTGTGGCTACACAGCAAGTCTGGGAATCAGGCGGACCAAGTCCTCCAGCTCTGCGCTGCCCCCTCCCACCCGCCCCCAGCTGTTATGGTTCCCTTGCCTTTTCATATCATTTAAAAATAATTTTAGAATTTTAGAATAATCTTGTCTATACACAAATGTGGCTGGGACTTGTGTTAAAACCTATGTATCAGTTTGGGGAGAATTGACATTTTTACTACGTTGAATCATCTAGTCACCAACACAATATGTCTCCATTTATTTAGGTAGTCTTTGGCTTTTCTTAATGTGTGTTGTGTAGGTTCAGCATAAAAGCTGAACACTGTTTGTTGGATTTTACCCAAATATTTCAGTTTGTAAATAGTTTTGTATATTTGACTTTAATGTTCCTTGCAAGTATAAGAAAATACAATGCATTTTCTGTGTAGATCCTATATCCTGTGACTTTGATGAACTCAATAGTTCTGAGAGTTTTTGGTAGATTCCTTGGGAGTTTTTAAATATAGACAATTATGTCATCTGTAGATAGGGACAGTTTCATTTCTTCTTTTCTGATCTGTATGCCTTTTATATCCTTTCCTTATGTAGAATTAGTCTTAATTCTTTTTAAAATACTTGGTAGAATTTTCAAGCGAAACCAGCTGGGCCTGGAGATTTCTTTTTGGGGAGTTTTTGCATTAGGAACTCAAATTTTAAAACAGTTATAGGGCTGTTTAAGTGATCTGTTTCATATTGAGTGAGTTGTAATTTGTGTTTTTAGATGAAATGAATCAGTTTCTTAAAAGTTGTCAAATGTATGCGCATATAGTTGTTTACATTTATCTCTTATCCTTTTAATCTCATTTCATTCCTGATCCTGTTTCTTTTTTTCTTTGTCAGTGTTGCTGGCAGTTTATCAATTTTTTCAGTCTTTTCCCAGAACCGGTGCTTTGCTTTATTGATTTTTTTTTTCCCCATACTGTTCTTCTGTTTTCAATTTCATTGATTTCTGATCTTTAGTGTTTCCTTCTTTCTGCTTGCACTGGATTTATTTTGGCCCTTCTTTTTCTAGGTTCTTGAGGGTGGGAGCTTAGGTGATTGACTTCAGACTTTTTCTCCTTTCTAATATATGCACCTAGTGCTATAAATTTCCCTCTCAGCACTGTGTCCCTTCGATCTGTTGTGTCTTCATTTTCATTCAGTTCAATGTATTCTTGATTTCTCTCGAGGCTTCCTCTTTGACCCATGAGTTATTTAGAAATGTGTTGCTTAGTTTCCAGGTCCTTGGAGAGTCTTCTCTTCAGTTACCGATTTCCAGTTTGAGTCCATTCGGTCAGATCATACAACGTGTGATTTCAATTTTTTGTATTTGTTAAGGTTTATTTTTCCAGATTTGAGATATAAATGACATCTAACATTGTGTCAGTTTTAGGTGTATAATATGATGACTTTATATTTACATATATAAAATCATTATATATAATCATATTTTATATATGTTGCAAAACAAACACCATAATCGGTCTAGTTAACATCCATCACCTCACATAGTTATAATTTGTTTCTTGTGATGAGTGCTTTTAAGACTTACTCTTTTAGAAACTCAAATACACAAAAAAGTACTATTAACTGTAGTCCTCATACAGTGCTTTTGATCTGTGGTTGGGAATCTGCAGTTGAGAATGTGAAAATGACTGTTTTCGGTTTGCAGTTGGTTCAATCTGCTGATGCGAAATCCCCGAATACACAGGTCTGACTGTATTTTTGAAAAATGTCTGACATATTGAGTTAGCCAAAATATTTGTTTGGTTTTTTTCCATAAGATGGCTCTAGTAGCACTTCGTTGTCTTTAACTTCATTCAAAACAATTGTTAGGTTGTATTATGACAGCTGTTACATCAGCATGCATTAAAAAACATCCAAATTGGGGAATTTTTGTGTAGCTATTTTAATACTGAAGATGGAATAAGATATGCAATATATGCTTTATTATTTCAAGAAAGGTAAAAATGCAACTGAAATGCACAGAGATTTGTTCGGTGCATGGAGAAGGTGCTGTGACTCGTCAAACGTGTCAGAAGTGGCTTGCGAAGTGTCATGTTGGAGATTTCTCTCCGGATGATGCTCCATGGTCAGGTAGACCAGCTGAAGTTGATAGCGACAAAATTGGGACATTAATTGAGAACAATCAGCGTTATACCATGGAGGAGATAGCTGACATACTCAGAATATCCAAATGACTAAAGTTATTGATGACAGTGAAAAATGTCTTTTTTTTTTTTTAATAGAGAAAAACTAAATGGGCTTTCTGGCCAACCCAGTAAGTGGACTTGTACCGTTCAAAAGCATGTCGTTCAAAGATCTGCTGCACTACTTCAAAAAGTAACACTGTCCTTAGAACAGTTCCAACCTAAGCATGTAGGCAAAGATGCCTTGAAAAATTAGGCCCAGAAACGACAGATTTTGGAAGGCATCCTTGCACAGTGCCTGGTATATGGTAGCAAGTCATATGTCGTCTCTGTAGAGAAGAGTAAACAGGATAAGGATCGATCTGGTAGAAATGAAAGATGAGACAAGTGCAGGTTAGGGAATTCTATTCTTTCCAAGTTTTGCATTTCTACCTGGGGCCCCTGGGAACCCGTTTCTAGCATAGAGTACAACACATGTCTGCAGTCCGGTTTGCTTGCGAGATTAGTTTTTATGTGCTGTCGTGATTTTAAACACATGTTCAGTCCAGAGGCAGCCGGAGGACATAGCACCTGTCTGTGCTTGGAGTCCACAGGGAGAAAAATAGCTTCCGCGTCTTCCAAAGGGTGAAACTTCGTGATGCGGGATGGACTTTGTGTCCCCTCGGCATCTGGGTCCCCTTCCTAACAATATGTTGGTGCTCTAGGGGATAACTTCTCCATGTGGATGGTTTAGCAAGGACACGTTGAGTCAGTTTGCAGCCTGTTTAGCTGCCTAGGGGCATGTGCCTCCTGTCACCATGCTAGCACGGCCCGGGGGTGAGCGGGACACCACCTTCTGCCTTCGAAACTGGATTCTGAGAGGGTGCCGAAATGTCAGGAAAAGGTGGGTGGCAGTCATGTGTCTCAGCTGTTGCCCCTCGACTAGGTTCTTGTGCCTGTAAGTACGGCTCCCACAGCTCTTGCTTCCTAGTCCCCGGAGGTGTCTTAGAGGGTCTTGTGTCCCTTAGAGTTTTGATCGCAAGCTGCAGTGCCGATCGTGGTTTTCTTAAGGAACAGCAAAGCCTCTGTCTGTGGAAACAAGACATTGGTAGGAGGCTGGAGGACCAGACCTGCGACATGGGCACTGACCAAGGCTGCCCCGGAGGGCTAAGAGAGAGAAAGCATGAGATCATGTTTTCGTGGAAGGTGTTCACCAGAACAAATTTGCAGCTGCCCAGGCATGGGGCCACCTCATTAGACTACCCCCGCGGAACTGCTCTGGAATATTCCCGATTGTCCCTCCATCTCTGCTGCTCACTCCCGATGTTAAAGTCTTGGTCGGAAGGGCGAGGTTTGCCAGGCCTGGGTCACCTGCTTGGTGGATTGCCAGGGTCCGGGAAGAAGGACCCCTCTGTTGGACTTCCATAGCTAACGGAGAAGTAACCGATACTGCTCATGACTGGAATTGCCCCTGAGTAAGAAAGGAGGTCGGATTCTAGACAGCCGAAAATGGACAAGCCCACCGTGCCACTGATCTCCATTCCAGGTCCCCCTACTTTCGTATGAGTGTATGGGTTCTTTCAATCCCTAAATGCTTCCCAATCTGTTCTCTTTGCTTCCTGGCCAGAATCCTGTCATGTACTCAGTGATCGCTAATGAGAGAATGTCTCATCGCTCTCAGCTGAATCCTGTTTATCGGTGCCTCCTAGAAGTCCGGGGACCTTGAAGTCTGGACTCCCAATTTGTTCCTATTCCATCAGCTTGGTGACCGTGTTTAGGGGAATAACTAATCTGCATGTCTGTTGCTGACGGTAGGTTGGTGAGGACTGGCCATGGAGAACATGTTTCATGTTCTTAACCCAGTAGCTCGTACAGTCAGGCCTCAGATCTCAGCACTCGTTGCCTTCAGAACTTGTCAAACCCTGTACTTGACACATTTTGACGAGGAAAAAAATGTTTCAGGACTCATTGCACTCGTCAAGTCACAGCACTGCCCCACGAGAGGAACTGCTTCATCGTCCCATACTCGTCGTTTCTCGGCACTTGTCACGAATCTGGAACGAATTAACTTCGAGCACCGAGGTACTGCTCTGTTTTCATTGAGGTGTAAGTATCGAGCCTTGGATCTGGGGCTGTGGTATGAGTCAGTGGGGCCAATCCACTGAATCTGGCACAGTCAAGCTGGAGGACTTTTTGTTGAGAAGTTCATTATTGTGGGGATGGGAGACAGTTCCGTGAAAATGGAAACCACTTTGCCCAGGTGAGGGGGTTTGACTGTGGAGGGGATGCTGCAGTTGCTCTGCTGTGACCTTCTGGGTTCTCTGGGAGGCAGATTTGAGCCAGAGTTAGCGCTTTGGGTTTTATTAGGAATTGCTCTTGGAGTCTGCCTCTGAGAGAGGGAGGAGGGGCATCAGTACTGGACAGGGGGAGGAGTTACACCCCGCAGCCTTCACTGACCCCACAAGTTGCTTGTGAAGTAGCAGAGCACGTCACCCCCAAATATATCACTTTGGCATGAATATTATTTTGAGTGGACAATTGGAAACAAGCAGATACACGAAAAACTCTCTACCCTCCCCTCGTTTGCCCAAAATGGGACATAAATTCATAAAGGTATCCCCCATCTTCTCTCTGCCAGGAAGGACAGAAGTTAATTGTTGGACTCTTAGACCCTCATCAGTCCAAAGACGATGCCAGAGGAGTCTGTGTAACCACCTTTACTACCTTCTCACTGTTTGCTACCTTATAAACTCAGTTTTTTTTTTTCTTGTCACCTCTCTAAAAATTTATTATTCTTTTGTTAAGATGCCATTTAAGCTGAAGTTCTAACCACCCCTTTGAGTTACTCATCTCTAAGTGCTCCCATGCGTATGTGTGATACACTGTTAATAACCTCCCGTTTGTTTTCCTCTTGTCAGTCTGTCTGCTCTCAGTCTAATTTGTAGCACCCCAGCCATTGAACTTCAAATGGGTAGAGGGGAAAAGATTGCTTTTCTTCCCTTACACTTGGAAGCTGAAACGACCCGTCAGAGTGTCCCACATTAGGCCAGAATGGCCAGGCATTCATATCCACTGTCATTGGTCATGGGAGGCAGCCACCGCTGGAAGGATGTGACCTTGGGCTTCTGTGCAGTGCAGGCAATCCTGCAGGGTGTGAAGCCCCACCAGATGGGGGGCAGCTAGTCTTTCCTGGAAAGGGGTTTCAGGATTTCATCACTGTATTCTCTGGCTACCCTCTTTTCTTTTTGTAGGTAATTCTCAAACTTTCCACAACATATTTATAAGTGGAATTTTCCCCTTTTTAGGTAATTGTTGAAGGTCTTGAAAGCAACGTCCCTGAAAGATTACTGGTTATCATTTCAGGGATAATCTGGGTAACCAGCTGTATTGTCCCAAGTTTTCAGGTGAACTTATCCCTAAAGACTAGAGACCCTCTGCCTTGGGTGGCAGAGGGGGCTGTGTGGCAGGTCGCAGACTAAGACCCTCTCTCGATAACGTAAAGGAGACAGCTTGCAATTTAGGGACCCCGTAGCCTGAATGCGGAGCCTAAGCCTCGCTGGCTTGCAGGATGAAGAGAAAAGGAGCCTAAGGGAAAAACACAGCTGGGTTTCTTTCTAGTACCTTCTAGCTGCCCTGCTGATGTGCCTTCTGAAAACTCCCATCTTCTCCCACCTCCCAGAATAGCTTAGGAAGTCATTCTCATCCGGGAGATCAAACACAGTTCATCTTCACCAGGACTCAGGAAGCTTACTCTGCACATATATTCTGGAAATGTACGGACATTCTTCAGGCTAAGTGGCATTTTTAAAAGTGTGAATGTTTCATTCTCTGTTGTGACCAGCCACTTATGGGGTCTGGCTGTGTTAAATGCTTTGGGTAGGTTATTTCATGTAACCCTCGCAATCCCATGTGGTAGGATATGCACGTTGTGTGTAAGAGAAAGTCAAGGATCAGAAAGGCTAACCGAATCGCCCGGGGCTGGACAAAGAGCAAGCAGGTGTGACAGAATTCTGTCCCGGGTCTACTTCCACAGGCTTCGGCTGCTGCTCCTGCCCCTGCCCCCAATTCTAGATGTCGTTCCTCTGTATGTTTTCTTTGCAGGTTCCTTCCTGTTGTGCAGGTCCCTGGGGGCGCTGCTTTAACTGGGAAGGGGCATCAGCAGCTAATGGGGGTCAACATATGCTGTGAATGAGCAGTTAAATCTCCATCCACAGTTACTTTCCATTATTAATATTTTTAAAGATTTTATTTATTTTTAGAGAGAAGGGAAGGCAGAGAGGAGAGAGACATCAATGTGTGGTTGCCTCTCGCGTGCCCCCCACTGGGGGCCTGGCCTGCAACCCAGGCATGTGCCCTGACTGGGAATCGAACCACCGGCGACCCTTTTGTTTGCAGGCCAGCACTCAATCCACTGAGCCACACCAACCAGGACTAAACCTCCATCTAGATGGGGGCTGCAAATTGTGGTTTGCAGGTCCGCTGTGGCCCACAGCCCTCAAGCTAAGTTATCGTTTTTACATTTTACGTGGCTGAAAAAAAAAATTGAAGGGAGATTAATACTCTGTGATGCCTGAAAATTACATGAAACTCAAATTCTAGGACCAGAAACAAAGTTTTATTGGAATGCAGCCATGTCCCATTTGGGTGTGTGTTCTCTGTGGTTGCCGTTGCCCTGTGATGGCAGAGATGAGTAGCCGTGACAGAGACTGTATGGCTTGCAGAGCCTATAATATTTATTATCTGTCCCTTTGCAGAAAACATGTGTTAACTGTTGACATTGTTGAAGAACAGTGTCCCTTCTCCCAGGTAGGCATGCCTTTCTAAGCTCTTTTGGGAGGTCAGAGAAAATGAGACCGTTTTCAGAGAGCAGATCAAAAGGGCAGCTGGATAAAAAGCCAGATCAGTATCTGCATTGTTCTGGAACATTCTTTGCATTCACAACGTACCTGTTCTTCAGTGGGTCCTGGTGGTTCAGGGTACTGTGCATCTCCTGGAAAGCTGTAATTAGGTGCCTGGAATCCCAGTCCTGGCTTTCTGTGTATGTTGCGACAGGAGTTCAGAGTATGCAACCGCAAAATGTGGCAGTTTACATAAGATTTATTTTGAGCTAAAGGCAATTGAGAAGAAGTGGACACCAGAAAAATACTCTGCCCTCTACTCTCTATAGTTCTTAATTCCTGGAGACAATCCTTGATTCTCTTTGGCCCAGAGATGACACCCGAGGAACCTGTATCACAAACCTTTACTAAAACAGCCTCATCCTCCATTGGGTTAGGCCTGTATATTTACTTCTCCACAGTTTGCCTCCCCTAAAAGCCTAAACTCGCTTTCCTTTGTCTCGTTGCTTCTCTATAAATCATCCTTTGTTAAGGTGCCATAGAAGCCTCCAGCATGACCGCCCCGCTGGGTTACTCAGCGCTGAGTTTCTCCCGCATGCACGCAGCTGCGTGTGCCAGGGAACTTGTTTGTTTTTCTTGTTAATCTGCCCTCCATCAGTCTGACTTGCGGGGCCCCAGCTGGAGAACCCCGGAGGGCAGAGGGAAAGTGTCTCCTCCCCTGCAGGGACTGGACAGATAGCTTAGATGGAGGGTGTGTGGCAGCAGGTGTGGACAAGGCCCCCTTGCACACCGCGGTAGTGCTTTAGGGGAAGAGCAGAAGATTGAACACGTGCTCGGACGAGACTTGCTGTGCACTAGACTCTGACTGCGCCGCGTGTCCGACCTGGTGCTTGAGCCTCAGTCGGAGAGGAACACAACACGATTCTCCTCTAAAGATGCTGAAGGTGAGACTCGCACATCAGGGGACACACACTCAGGCCCACTGCTTGAGCACCTGCCCGGGGGCCAGGCACAGGGCTGTAGGTGCAAGGACTGATAGGCCGACACCGTGCCCTCGAGTTATACCTAACACATGGTGAGGTTGGCATCCAAAGTCAGACCCGTGTGCCTGGGAGCCTGACGTGTTTTTCATCTCCCGTGTTTGTCTGCCGGGACTTGCCCCTCCGAGTGGCCTCATCCGTGCGTGGTGTGCGTCGGATTCTCAGCTCTTGAGGAGCCGATCAAAGCCGCGTCGCTCAGTGATGATCCCAACGAGTTTCCACTCGGCCAGCCAGCGAGCAGCTGCCCTGTGCCAGGCCCTGTGACAGGCACTGAGGCTATGAGGATGAGTGACAGCCATTCTCAGGCAGCCGAACTAGAGTGATGGGCGGGTGGGACATTAGAGGACATCAGGGTTTTGGGTCGTAAGCAACAGAAGCCGACTCCCGTGAACCTTGGCCGAAGCCGGTGTGCTGGGAGGCTCTGGGGGGCTCACAGGACTGGAGGAGGAGCTGGACATGGGCTCCTCCCATGGAAATGACAGGAGTGGGCAGCAGCTCCAGTGGCTTAAAGAGCGGGGAACAGACAAATTGGGACAAACTGGTTCTCACCATTCTCCTCACCTTGATCGATGTCGGGTCCCCTCAGCATGGGAATCCGACTGGGCTTTGGTCCTCTGTCTGCCCCTTTGGCTGGCAGCGGACAGGACTCTGGGTTGGCAGCTCACCAAGGCTCTGTGCAGTGGTGGAGATGCCCTCCCAGAGGACACGGGGCTTCTGTTACTGAAAGTAGGGGTAAGTGCTGTCAGGCAAGTGAAAACCTGTGTCCCTGTGTGCCATGAACTAGAGGAGCACAGAAGAAAACACCCAGCCCAGTGCTGGAGGCCAGGGAAGGTTTCCTGGAGGAAACACAGCTCTGTGGAAGCCAGAGCGACAACGGAAGTTCACTGTGGGGCAGGAAGGAGCAAAACATCACAGGCTCGGGGGGGACTGCAGGTGCAAAGGCCCAGGGGCCGGGGCCGGTACTTATCTACCAAATAAAGACTCTTCTCTGTTGGTCCCTAGGTGTGACAGGTCAGTTTGCTTAATGACTTGTGCTTGTAAAGACCAGGGCCCCCGCTTTCCCCATCCCCCTGGAGTCCTTGAGCTTCCTGAGGTCAACCGAACATCACAGAAAATCTCAGGCCGCGACTCCCTCCCTCCCTCCCAGGGAGTTGGCAGGATTCAATAAAACCTGGAGCCTCCTGCACTGAGAGCTGATGGGAAGAAAAATGTCTTTGCAGCCTCGAGCATTTTTATTACTCCGCCCCGGCTCCCGCGGGGGAGGCCTCCGGTCACGCGCTGCCCGAGCCGATTTGCACTGGCGTTAGTCGCTAATGGCGGCTTGGCGTTTACAGCAGCTGTGACCCATGGGTATTGATTATTTAGGAAAAGGGATGAAGCTGAGATGGCTGAGCAGCTGCCTTGTTAAAAATCTGTTCTCGTCGCGTTTTGTCCCGACGGAAGACGGGGCACACACGTGGGAAAGGGGAAAGGGCGCTGTCTAGTTTGGATCTCGCCCGTGTCTCAGCGGAGAGCAAGCAGCTGTGGGTCGCCCTCTTCGATTGATCAGGTCCTCGTCACTCCCGTGAAAAACCCGCAGCCACCCCCAGGCGCCTGGGCAGGAATTACTGTTCCTTGCCTCTCATGCTCAGTTGCTTCTGTGTTGTGTTCCTTGGGCTAATGAAGGTCGAGCGTGTGTCTCTGTTTGGATGAATTAGCACTTGGCTTGAGAACTACTATATTTCTCTGATTAAGCTGATGAAGTTTCCTTCTCGTCCCTTCCCCCGCCACGTTTCCTCATTATGAGGTTGTTTCTTCCATGCTAATAACTGGGGGAGCTGGGGGAGGAGTTGGACCTCCCTCGCCTTCAGGAAACAGTCCAGATTCCACGGAGCCAGCCCAGGGATAAAAAGACGACCTGTTGCAGCACCTACTCCAGTGCGGGCAGAAGCCCAGTGAATCCTTCAGCTGGCGAGCTGGAAGGCGCCCATGGCCTGCCGCGGCTGTGTCCCTGTGGGAGGTAGACAGACCCCAGCGTGGATGGGGCTCTAGGTCGAGCTGCGCCCCTGGACGAGCGGCTTGCTCTCCCTGGCATAGCTGCCCCTGAAGAGTGAGAGGCTCGAGCTGGACGGGAGTGGCGGCCGGCTGGGGCTGCCTAACAGAACACCACGCACTGGGTGGCCGAGGCAGCGAGTTCATTTTCTCACAGCTCTGGAGACCTGAAGTCCGAGATCAGGGAGGCTGTGGTTTGGTTTCTGTGAGCCCTTTCTTCTTGGCTCGCAGATGGCGCCCTCCTTCGGTGCCCTCCAGGGTCTTTCCTCTGTGGCGGCTCCTCCCCCTTTTATAAGGGCGCCCATTCTGCTTAATTAGGGACACACCCTTATGACATCATTTAACTGTAATTACTTCCTGTAAGGCCTTATCTCCAAATACAGTCACCTAAGGGGCAGGGCTTCAATGTGTAATTCTTTTTCCTCGGTAGTGGGGGGCGGGGCCACAGTTCAGATTACAACAATGTGAAACTTGCAGACCCAAAAAAGGGGTGCGGGTTGGGGAGAGGTTGTCGATTCCTCCACAAGGGGTGGCAATTACTGGGCGGGGGAGAGGACTTTTGACTAGCGCCACAATCTCTCCTTACCCTATTCCTGCTGGAAAAATCCGCGCCATAATGAACTGCTATCGCCGATGGATGGTCGTGTATCTTCCCTTCCGTGTGCGGGGTTGTACACACTCAACTGGTCGCCCACCCAACAGCCTTTTACCTACCCCTCCTTCACCGGCAGGGGTGTCCCACCCAGGGTGCAACCGTAACTTACGAGTCTTAGGCACTTTTGCCTCTGGGGGACCCTTTCTCTATAAAAAATATTTTAAAATTACACAAATGACATTTGAAGTGCATAACTCCCCTATAAAACATTTTTTGGGCCCCTAAGAGTATTGTTCACACTAGGCCCAGTGTTTACAATGTTTAATAGCTAAGTCAGCCCTATGCCCACCCTTTGCCCACCTTCTTCAGGGAAGGGTGACCTTCCAGCCAGCTCCACGGAGAAATCCCGACTGGGGGGATCATTCCTGGCCCTGGTGACCTGAGCCTTGGGATGCTGCCTGGCTCGTGAGAGCGGAGGGAGAGTTTCTCAGGAAGCCCCTGGAAAGGGTTTAATTTCTCTGAATGATACACATGAGGGTGAAATAGCTCTTCCTCTCCTGGATCTTGCCATGCCTGTCTGTGGCAGCCATTTTGTGATTATGAGGTAAAGCCGACTTACCGAGGGTGGCAGACAGAATGGAGAAAAAGACCTAGGTTCCAGGTGATGCTTTCGGGCTGTGGACTTGGTCCTCACTGGAGTTACTCTGTCATCTTGGCTTGCCAGGCCTGCCATAGCAGGGTACCACAAAGTGGGAAATTCAAACGACGGAAGCTTACTGTCTCCGTTCTGGAGGCTGGAGATCCAAGATCAAGGTGTTGGCAGGGCTGGTTCTTTCCGAGGGCTGTGAGGAAGAACCCGTTACCTTTTTCCTGGTTTCTGGTGGTTTGCTGGCAATCTTTGGCATCCCTTGGCCTTTAGCAACATCACTCTGATTTCTGTCTTCACGTTTACATGGTGAAAATGAGTCCAGCTTCCCGTTTTTATTGGATCCCAGTCATATTAGCTTGGGGTGTACTCTAAAGATCTCATCTTAAACTTGATTACCTTCGCATGGACCCCGTCTCCAAACAGGGTCACATTCTGTGGTGCTGGGGGCGCCAGGATGTCAGCATATGAACTTCTGGGGTAGGGAGCCCAAGTCCATGCACACTATGTAATGGTAAGTCCCTTTACTGTCCGAGCCGTGCGAGGCTCCTGACCGTTACCCGTGGTCTGCCCGAATTGCTGAAAGAGACCACAGTAGGGCTACCTGCTCTAGCCTCTGGCGATTGGGGTTTACCTTCCCCTTGCCAGGTGCTACTAGGAATGGTCCTGTTTTCTTGGGGTTGGAGACTTTCACGTGTGGGCCCGGGAACTAGCTCCCTGCACCAACACTGAGGTTCAGGGAAGAAACAAAAGAAACGAAATAGTGCCATTGTCTGCAGGGAGTACCAGCTCCTCTCTCCATGGCTGTCAAACCCTCCTCGGCCTCGCGTCCGGTTCAGAGTGGCTCTTTTCACCGCGTCCCCCAGGTGTTACGCTTATGCCGCGGTCCTGGTAGCTGGTGCTGTCGTGTATGGTGAGGAAGGGCCCTTGCTTTGAATTCTGGGGCCCACATCTGGTTTGTGCTCAAAATGTGTGCAGGGTAAGTACAGCTTATCCCACTGGTGTAGGCCACACAAGGCTTGGGGCCCAATGCGGACAGAGTGGGGGCATTAGGGTGACAAACACGACTTCAGGGTCTGGGAGGGAGGGAGGGAAACGAGGGACGGACAACTCGTGAGCCCCTGGAACTCACGTGGCGCTGTGCATGTTTTTCTGAGAAAAGGCTAACGTTTTTCGTCGGGTTCTTAGGAGGAAGGGTAGGACCCCAGCCCTGCCTGGGGCCGTGCTGTGGCGGGGATGCTGGTCTACACAAGTATAGGACATTACTTCTGGTTGGACTCGTTTAGGGTTCAGATACCCAGGGGAGGTGTCAGGCGTAACCATGTCAACACGGTCCTCTTGGATTCCAGTGCACACAAGGGTTGGTCAGAGATCAAGGCGGATGCAAACCAGGTAGTTGGCCCCTAACAAGGAACAATCTCCATCTGTGTCGTCTCCCCCCAGAAGGCAGTATGGCCTCACGGCTAATGAAATTCACTGCTAGCTCTGCCGTAGAGCCTGTGTTTGATTTCCCAGCTCCTGCCTGATACGTGGTGAAAATATGGGTAAGGCACTGTTTTTCCGAAAAATTATTTTTTATGTGTAAAACTGGAAGAAAACAGTTTCACCCAGGGCGGTGGTGAGGGTTAAATAAGATCAGGCCTGTGACGGGCTCGATCGCGGGTTTGGTACGAAGTGTTTCGGTGCAGGCGTTAGAAGGGGAGGGGAGGCAGTGAGGGTTAGAGGTCATTGATCTGGGCTTCGGCCTCGCCTCGGCCCCTGGCTTGCTAGCTGTGTGGGGTTGAACTGTGCTTCAGTGTTCCCGCGTGTGAAATGGAGCTGAAGTTCCTTCTTGCAGAGCTGTGCAGGATAGCAGAGCTAATAATGTGTGTGTCCTGCGGCAGATGTGAGTGTTACGCTTGAGCCCCACTCTTTGCGGTCGGGGAGTGTATTAGTTTCCTCTTGTTGCTGTAACAAATAACCACAAGCTGACTGATTTCAAAACAGCACATTGATTTTCTCCACAGGCCTGGAGGGCAGAAGCCTGAAACAGTCGTACTGAGCTAGGCAGGACCGCTCTCCTTGCAGGGGCCCGGAGGGGGAGAACCCATTTCCTGGCCGTTCTCAGCTTCCAGACACCACGTTTCTTGGCTTGTGGCCCCTTCCTCCACCTCCAAAGCACGTCACTCCGATCTCTACTTCTGTCCTCACGTCGCCTTCTTTTACCCACTTGCGTGCGTCGGGCCATCTGGATAATCCACAGTGTTCTCGCCAAGACCCTCATCACCTCCGCAGAGTCTTTTATCAAATCAGGTAACACCGTCTCAGGCTCTGGGGACTGGGGCAAGGAGATCTTCGTGGCAGGAGGAGGTGGGCATCCTTCAGCCCACCACTGAGGGGAGACCCCATATCGCTTTTTTTTTTTTTTTTTTGTAGCACAGTGGCTGCTTTCTGCCCATTTCTGCTCCTGGCATAGAAGTGGTTCTTTCTAGGCCTGGAGATGGGGTGGAGGTGGGAGGTGGGGTCGGCACACCCCTAAAGCTGTGATCCCCCAGGTGTGGCCCCCGAGCAGCAGCATTAGCATCACCGGGGCGCCTGTTAGGCGTGCACGTTGTCAGGCCCACCTTGGACCCCGTGGGTCAGACACTCAGGGATGGGGCGTAGCAATCCACTCCTTAACGGGCCCTGCCTGCGACCCTGCCTTGATTTTAAATTTTGACCCTGCATTCATTGTGAATTTTTTTTGGCATTCATTTTGACTTAAAAACAAACACTGCGGTGAGATGTGATTTGTCTCGACCACCTAGTTTTTTTGGGGGCCTCCTTAACTTTTGTGCCTGAAGTGGGTGCCTCACCTCTTTGGGGCCCTGGAGAAAACAGGCCATGGCATCTCACGTTGAGATCTGAGCTCTCCGGGACGTCCAGGTCCTGGGTCCTGTGTAATAGAGACACCCACGCCCGCTCAGAGTGATACGAGATGACTCCCCTAAGCAGTGCTGCAGGACGGAGAGGCCAGGGCTGGAAAGGGTCGACCCAGTGAAGGAAGGATAGAAGAACCTTCCAGGCCCGGGAGCAGCAGGAGCGACAGCCAGGAGCCTGGAGGGCACCGAGCAGACAGGAGGGACCTAGAAGGATGTCGTGCCACGTGACTCCCTTGACAAATGTTTCTTAAACTTCTATAGCCCTGGGGTCTCCTTGCCTTTAACAAGCCAGAGTTTCAAAGGCATATTGACTTGGGAGAGCAGGAGAGGCAACTAGAACAAAGGCTGGGTCCCGGCTTGCCCGGGCACCGTTGCCGAAGCGTGCCCCCGGCAGTCTTTCTCCCAGAGATGGTATTCGGCGCCCAGGAAAGGAGGCAGGGGAAGTACAAAAGGCCAGCACAAAAGATGCATTTAGCCCAGGCTTCTGTGTCGGAGCTAAGAACACTAGCCGTTATTGTAGAAAGTACGGGAACACAATTACCCTGTTTTCACAACAAGGCTGACAGCACAACTCTAATGTAGGAGGAGCTTTGCTGTACGTTTTGAGGTTTCTCTAGCCGGTGAGTTCCAAGTTTCGGGCCAGTGTGTAACTTTATAGCCCACTTTGCCTAGAACAGTGGTACCCATGCCATTGTTTATGCCCCCCTGTCGTCTTCAAGTGCTCCGGCTTGGGCAGTAAATGACACGATCCCCGGAGCGATACAGAACTGAGGAAACGAAACCCAGAGATGATGGGCTCACCACCAGCTCCTTAGAGAAATCCTTTCCAGCAAAGAAGTAATCTCCAAACCTCAGACTGTGGCCATTGGTCCCTTAATGTTTGAGGGCTTGCTTATGCCAGGCACTGTTGTAAAAACCAGGCAGAAAGACTTCGTGGGGACTCATATGGGAGTTTTTATTGTACTCGGCAAAGAGCTTAGGTAGAACGAGGGGAGACCGCGGTAAGATAAAGCGGTGTCCACTTTCATGTAATAGCTCACGTCTCAGATGTTAAGCTTTCTTCCAGTAACAGTGGTTTGGGGAATAGAAATCCTTCTTGGTGAAAGCGATGTTGGCCCAATTCAGTGTTTAATTATTTAAAAAGTTTTAATCGTGCAACTTAGTTCTAAGCAATTGGAAGTAAAAACAAAAGTCCCCTCCATTGTCCTACTGCTTTAGGGTGAGAGTTGCTGAGTACGATGTGTAACCACCCAGACTTTTAAAGGCAAGTTTTATTAAAGCATAACAATAGCAAAACAGAGCACAGAATCTATGATGGGGCTCCGATGTTGAGGGAACACGGCAGCTCCCAGGAGTGAGTCCCACTGAGGTCCTACCCATCACCCTCACCCTCCTCTCTAAAGATGACCACTATCCTGACCCCATCCACGGATGAGTGCATGAAAGTCCAAAGTCAAAGCTAAATGGAGCCACCTGCGTATTTTATGTCTGGCTTTCCCTTTCATCCTTGAGAATCATCCCCGTCGCAGGCCCTCTGTCCACTTTCATTCCCATGTCTGGCTTTTGATGGAAATTGGGGCCATTCGCAGTTTGGTGCTGGTAGGAGTGATGGATGCATCTGTGAATACCCTGCACACTGTGCTGTGTTACGTGTGCAAGCATCCTGTACGTGCCTAGGAGCGGAAGAGCTTGGTCTGAAAGAAGGTGGATGGTCCTCATCAGCAGAATGCCAGGCAGTTCTCCAAAGTGTTCTCATGGCTTCATATCCGCCAACAGTGCACGAGAGTTCCTGTTGCCCTACACCTTGGCTCGCACTTGTAATTGTCAGTCTTAAATTTTGGCTATGGTGGTGGATGTGTGGGAGTATTTCACTGTGGTTTCAGTTTGCTTTTCCTATTTGAAATACCCTCTTTCATGAAGTGCTTGTTTGAGTCCCATTCCTGTGTTTTAACTGAGTTCCTTGCCTTATTGATTGGACAGAGTTCTTTCCATAATGAGAGTCGGAATTTTTTCGTGGCTGTCGGTGATTCAGACGTTTTCCCTTCATCCAGGGACACTAATGACGAGTGGAAAGACAAGCCACAGAATAAGAAAATGTTTAGCTTTGATGTCTGATAGACTCATAGATGGAGAACAGATGACAGCTAGTGGTGGGGGGAGGTTGGGGGGTAGAGGGATTGGGCAGAAAGGAAAAAGGACTCATGGGTATGGACAACACGGTGATGATTGCTGGGGGGAGGGCGGAATAAGGGGACTAAATGGTAATGGAAAAAATATAATGAAGATTATATATTAAAAAAATAATTATCTTTCCCTTATGGCAAGTGCTTTTTGCATCCTATTTGAGAAGTCATTGCCCACCCAAGGTCATAAAGATGTTCTCTATTATAATAGACACGTTTTGTTTTAATCTCACACTGAAGTTTATAGTCCCCCTGTAATTGACTTGGAGGTGGTGTGAGGCTGGGATCCAGTTTCACCCCACCCCTCACTTCATATGGAATTTTAGCTGGCGTTGAGCATCTCCACTGCTCTGCCGTGGCACCTTTGTCATACTGTGTGGCGAGTTTCCTTGTGGACCCTTTGTTCTCATCTCTGGGTCTGTTTATATATCCTGGAGCCAACATCATCTTCTCCTAGTTACTGAAGCTTAATGATCTGCCTGGCTAACCCGGTATGGCAAGTCCTCTTATTTTTTGTTGTCTTCCAGAGATTTTGGCTCTTTGCCTTTCCCATTAAATTTTAGAATCATTTTGACAATTTTCACAGAAAAACCATTCGAATTTTAAGCAGATTAAATCTTTAGATCAGCTTGGGGAGAAATGAAACTTTTACAACATCGAATCATTGAACCCATGACTCAGGGATGGATTTCTTCGTATATTTAGATTTCTTTACTTTTCATCTTTTATAGTTTTCTGTACAGTGGTCTTAGTGTTTTTCATTAGATTCGTTCTTGGCTATTTAATGTTTTGATGCTATGATATTATATTTTTAAAGTTATATTCTCAGTTTTACTTATTGAATTACAATTTATTCTTTTATGTATACCTGATTTGTATCATCCTTGTTGAATTTATTCTAATATTTATCTGTAGACTTTGCTTTTTGGATTTTTGACAATAATCATGTCAGGTACAAATAGGGACATTTTTATTTTTCTGTGTCACAACTCAAATCTTTTTTTTTTTTTTTTTTTTAAGACTTCCAGTATAACCTTGAGTAGAAGTGATACTAGTGGTCATTTTTTATCTCATTCCTAATCTTAGGTAGAAACTTCCAGTATTTCATTGTTATGAGTGATATTTTCTACAGGCCTTTTTTTTTTTTTTTTTAGTTTATTATGTGACCCATTTATTTATTTGGCTATTTACATGTAGGGCCCAGCGGAAGTAACGCCATTGAGTGTGGTTGGTAGGGTGTGTGAATGTCTTGCGCGAGATGGACAGCAATTTGAACATTTCACCTAAAATGTCATATGATGTGCTTCAGTGTGATATTGTTATTTTACAGAGTTACATGCTTAGGATTTTGTAATAAAAAGTTCGGTATAGATTACTAGCTCATAAAAAAAGGGGGGGGGGCATTATTTGTGCCATTCCCTATATATGTCTATCTGGCTGGGAGAAACTTGTTAGATTTTAAAAATGTAATTATTTTTTAGAGTGCTTTTAGGTTCACAGCAAAATCGAGAGGGAAGTAGAGCGCCTTCCCATGTGCCCTCTGCCCCTCCACACGCACAGCCGTCCTCGTTATCAACACCCCTGAGCAGGCGGCATGTCTGTCGCAGTCGACGAATCTGCACTGACACGTCTTTGTGGTCCAGAGTCCGCAGCTGACGTTAGGGCCCCCTCTCTCGGTGGCGGACACTCCGTGGGTTTGCACAGCTTCGTGACGACGTGCACCTGCCGTCCAGAGCGTCTCCCCTGCCCTGGAAATCCTCGGTGCTCCACCTGTTCAACCTCCTCATCGGCTTCTTAGTCCAAATTCTTTATCAGAAAAAGGAAGTTTCTTTTTCTTTGATATTTTCTTGAGACCTGAACCAAAATCTGGTGTAGGGATAACCTTTGTAAGGTTGCGTTAAAAAAAAAAAAAAGCATATTCAGTGGGTGTTGGACGTGATGACCTGTGTATGTCCACTGGTCAGTATCTTTAGTTTTTCTATATTTTTTGCTCTTTCTGTAGGTTTTTTTTCACTCATTGTGGGCTTACTTTTCCTTATAGTTCATCATTCTTTTTTGTTTTGTGTTTTGAGGCTTCTTGAACTGATCATTTTGCTATTATGAAGGACACTTTTTGTTGCTAGAACCGCTTTTATTTCTTTAAGTCAACTTTGGTTGTAATGAGCTACATCAGTTTTCTTTTTGGCTCCTTTTTCTCTTCCTTTCCTGACCTATTTTGCATTATTTTTGTGTTCCTCTCCCCCCCTTTTTCAGTCTGGTGATTGTGTACTCTTTTACTGTAGATTCAGTGATTATACTGCAGACCACAGCTCGCGCCCTTGACTTATACCAAGGCCTAAATGAATACTCCTGTTTTTTCCTAAACAACACAAGGGTCTTATTCCATTCACCCTCCCTCCATTTCTAAGTCATTTTTACTTTGTGTTTCATTCTTGTACTTTAACCACTATAGTTGCATTATGGGTTTAGTTATATATAATAAATTATTACTAATCATACATTTATATGAGTGTATATTAATTTTACATGTTAATTTTAATTTGTATTTAATTTAGAATTAGCCTTCTCACTGCTCTTTGTTGCCGGGGATCACTTTTCTTCTCCCTGAAGAAACTCCCTTTAGTATATTATTGGACTGGGTCTATGGGTTATAGAATTTCCTAGATTTCTTTAGTCTGAAGATGTCTTTATCTCACCTTCATTTTTGAAGGACATTTTCAACGGGTGTAGAATTTGATGTGGCAATTATTTCCTTTCAGCACATCGCAGATATCACCCCATTAAGCCCTGGCTTCCCTGGTTCGTGTTGCAGCCAGAGGCCGGTCTCTGCTGCGCCTTGGAAGGTCTCTGTCCTCGCCCCACCTCGAGCTGCTTTTGCAGCACTTTCTCTGTTTCTGGTGTTCGGCTTACTCCTGGGATTTGCCTGGGTGTGATTTTTTTTTTTTTTTAACTTATCCTGCTTAGGGTTCACTGAGCATCTTAAATCTTAACTTAGCTTTTTCAAATATTATCGGTGATCTCTTCTGATAGAGCTTCTACCCCGTTTTCTCTGCTTTCTCTTTCTCTCTGGGATGGCAATAAAAAATGACAGACCTTTGAACTGCATCCCTGTGTCTTATTATTTCCTCCGTCTTTTCCATTCTCTTGTTTCTCTATGCTTCATTCTGACTTTGTTTTCCCAATCCACTGCTTCTTTCTACCCATGTCTCATATCAGTTGGTTACTTATTTACTCCAATTCAAACTTTTTATAATTTCTATTGCTCTGCCAAAATTCTTTACCTTGTCCCAGTTCCCTGAACATATTTAGCAAACTTACAGTTTGTGTCTAATGCAAACGCTATCTTGAGTACCCCTGGTTCACTTTCTATCATCTCTTTTTCTTGCTTTTTGATCGTGTTGCCTTTTGTCATGTCTGTTGATCTTTCTCAAACCTACAGAAAAGCTGCAAAACATAAAACAAAGAACTTTTCCTCCACACACCATTTGAGAGTATGTTGCAGACACAATTCTCCACTGCTCCCAAGTACTTTAGGCTTTTTCCTCCACATCAGTGACGTTCTCCTACTTAACCACAGTGCAGCCATCATGCTTGGGGAATTAACATGGATCCATCATTACCATATAATTCACATAGACTCTGTTCAAGTTTTGTCAGAACAATTCAGGATCACAGGTTGCATTTGGCTGTTTTCAATCTGGAATATCCCTCCCATTTCCCTTAACTTTTATGACCCTTGTCATTTTTGAAGATTACAGGACAGTTACCTTGTGGGCTGTTTCTCGGCTTGGGGTTCTCTCCTGGTTTCCTCCTGATTAGATTCATGTAATAGATCTTTGTTAGGAATATTACATAAGTCATGGTGAGCTCATCTTATTGTATCCTATTCTGATTCCTGATTGTGGTGTATTCTATCCCTCATCATGTCAACTTTGGTTATTCGATTAAGATAATGTCTTAATCAGGTTTCCCTACTGAAAAGTCACTACTTCTCCTCTTTGTAATTAATAAATATTTTGTAGGGACATAGAGGCTATAAGTCTGTTGTTTCTCATCCAACTTTCATCCACGAGTTTCAGCTTTCATCAGCGTTTCCCATCCGACGTACCTTTGAACAGCTGTCAAATGGCACTTTTCCAATTACATAATTTGAATACACTTATTGTTGGCATTCTGCTATAAAGAAGAGCTCTCTCTTATTTATTTATGTACTAGGTGTAAGTAGGCATGTGTGTATTCACCTATCCACCCACCCACCCACCTGTCCATCTGTCCATCCGTCCATCCATCCATCCATCCATCCTGGTTCATAGATTTCTATGCAGTAGGTTAAGTTCATTATTAACAATTTTTATGCT
Source organism: Mormoops blainvillei (assembly GCA_004026545.1). Classification (NCBI taxonomy): domain Eukaryota; kingdom Metazoa; phylum Chordata; class Mammalia; order Chiroptera; family Mormoopidae; genus Mormoops; species Mormoops blainvillei. The sequence goes on along the minus strand of PVJD01012066.1, from coordinate 19,633 downwards.
CAAATTATCCTTGATTTGGTTGGTGGGAGCCCCTTTCAACTGGCGTCTGTGTCTTTTTGAAATACCCCCATCCATCTTCGAGCATTTTCTTACTTTCTGGCTGAATAGGTTGTTAAGCTCGTCTGTGTTTTCCTTGCCGCAGCCCTGAAACCAGCCAACCCTGGCTCCTTTTAGGGAAGACAAGTATTTAGAACCTAATCTTGGTTCCTGTGAGCTCTCATTGCTGTGGGGCTGTCACCGCTGCCAGGCCTTCCCAGGGGACAGAATTAGGGAATATAGTATATCTATACCGACATACTGCACACATACACTCAACATCTAAACCTGGATTTATTTCTTCAATATACAGGGGCTGGTGCAAATGACACCCCTTTTTTATTACAAAGCCATAAGCACGTCATTCTGTAATGTAACATCACACTCAAGCACACCATGTGACATTTTAGGTGAAATGTTCAAATTAAAACTATAAATTATTATACCCATATTATGACCCTACCAGCCACGCTCAAGCAGGCCTTCCTCCTGCCAGACCCTGCAGACATGTAGAAAACCAGGAGTTCACACCAGTACTTACAATTCCCATTTAGCACCAAACATCGCATTCCAGCTTTTCCCTCTTCTCTAACAGTGAGAAATCCGACTCTCGTTACTTCAGTACATTTACTTATTGCTTAGTGCCCCCCTGTGTGTAGTGACCTCTCGTTGCTGCTCTGGGTGGATGCCTCGCTCCCTCCCGCCACCCCCCCCACCCCGCCACCCCGCTGTCCCCTCCACCCCCCGCTGTGTGCCCTGGCCCTCCTGCCCTCCCTCCTTACCGTCCACAGGCCCCTCGTCTCACTCGGCCCTGACTCAGCACTGGGATCCACCCACCCACACCTGGGGCCTGGATTTCTATTCATCTGTCTTGTGCCAGCTTTCGGATTGAATTGAATTATTCAGAAAGGAAAGTGGTTCCCTGGCTGTTTTTGACTCTGTGCTGGCAAGTATATATGAAATGGCAGAAATAATTTAAGACCTAGCATTGATGAAATTTAATTTAAGACCTCCTCCTCCAGGCAGGCACTACGTTTACTTCTACGGGTTCTATTCTGACAGAATAAAAGGGCCATCTTACCTCTTTTTGGCCTGGATTTACTGATCAGTGACTTCTGTAACAAAAGAAAGGGTTACCCTTGTGAATGAGTCGCTTTGGAGTTTTAATTAAGCTCCTTTTGGGCCAATTACTATTTTAGCCGTTGCTGCCTTTAAGTTTGCGAGGATAATTTCGGGCCTCGCACAGCATCGAGACGCGATTGTGTGGTGTAACACGCGTTCTGTGGTTCCGTTCACATGGAAGCCCGGGATGCAGGCATTAATAGGGACGGTGGAGGACTGGCGGCTGCTTAGGCCGAGGGGGCAGGTACGTAGGAGGCAATAGCTCGAGTGCCTCAGTTTCTTTGTGAGGTGCGCTCATGGTTGCCCATGATTGTACACGTACTAGAAGACATTAAACTGTACACTTTCCGTGGGTGAATTGTATGGCATGGGAATTTTAGCCTAGCACAGCTGCTTAACAATTTTATAGAGATAAAGACATTTATCGCGACCCGCTGGGAACCTTGAGTCAATACGGAAACCCTTGTGAAATAGGAGCCCACCCCACAACTATTCAAAGAAATGGGCAGTAGCTGCTGCGAAGCAGAGGACTGCAGAACCCTTTGTTTGGTCGACGACTGTCAGCGGCTGGAGACTTTTCTGGCTGTATAATCTTGGGCAAAGCGCTTGAGTTTCCCTAAACTCAGGCTTCTTCGCCTGGGAAAGGGGGGCATGTTAGCATCTGCCACTACATGAGAATGCCTGTGGACGTAGTGCAGCTCTCGGCACCCAACAGCCTCTACTTGGTGGTCTTTCGCTCCGAGGTCAGTGTCGCGGCTCTCCCAGCTGGCCTCCACATGGCCTCCACCTGTCTGTAAGGCCTGGCTGTGCCCCTCCAGAGCTTTTGGGAGCTGCGGGTGATCCCAGCTGCTGAACTGAACCTGGTCAGTCAGAGAACGTGCTCGTAACTGCTCCAGGAATGCGGGTCTGAGCAGAGTTAAGGGAGCCCCCGGGGCAGGTCAATTTGAAGTCTGTAGGACGGAAAATGTGCCAGGGGAGAGCTTAAAAATACAGCTATGGCCATTGATTTGAAGTAGAGCACATCTATATCCTTCCCAACCTAAGCAGCCCTAAGTGGACTTTAAAACCGTTTCAATATCAGACAGCATTTATACTAGTCTTACCCAGGTGACTCGCTTGTTTCAGTCCTCACCCCCAGCCCAGTTTTCCCCTTCTACTGATGCAAACCCCACGTTATCTCCTTAGATCCAGCGGTGACGCTTCCTCCCTTAAAGGTTTCCCTTAAGGCGCCAGCCCTCATCGGTATTGGAATGGCAGGAACTCTCAGGGCCCTGTAATTCACAATGTGGAATGTGTTCCTGCTTGTTTGGTTGTCATTCCTTGTGCTTATCATGGCTGTAGAGATTATGCGTTGTGTCGCCCACTGTCTCCCCAGTCCCCTCATTTCTGCTCCTTTCCACACCCTGCCTGTAGTCAGTCTACCCGAGGCATAGTGTCAGGCATCACAGAGATCTTTAATGGATAATCTTTGTCGCCACAGATGGAACAGGAGTCCTGTAAGTCAGTTCGCATCTTCTCCACTGTGGTTTTCTTCTCTTTTTGACCTTTTCCTGTGGCAATGTTTCCGACACGTGAACACATCTCTGTGAGGAGCAGGGTCGCCTTGTCAGGAGGTAGACCAGGTTTGCATGTGTCCCTTTGGAAGCGGTTATCTGCGGCTCTAGCCGATGACTCGGTGTGAGACATACAGGGTTCACACCATCAAATCGGGTTTGTCTCACAAGATTTGAAATCCAGACTTCTGAAAATGTTGTCTCTAACTCTAAAATGCTAGCATAGTACGCGAGGATCAATGGTAGGGGGAAAGCTCAAGAATTAGACCCACGCACGTGGGAGCTTGGTAGATACTAATAGTGGGACTGCAGCGGGGAAAAGATGGGCTGGGAAAGGAGGGTTTGAGGAAAACTGGTTTACACTCTTGAGAAAAACAAGGCTGGGCCCAACCTTCTACCAGATTTTTAAAAGTAGGCTCCAGATAGGCGAGGACTGAACATGAAAGGAAAAACTACAAAGAAGCTGGCTTTGCAGCCCAGGGGTAGAGAAGGATGTTTTAAACAAGACTGTCCAAACAGACAATAAGCCAAAAGAAGCAATGGAACCGACCACGTCAAAACAAAGCCTTTTTCTAGCCAAGAGAAGATACCATGGGCAATGTTATCAGTTGGACGACTGATCGGGAGAAGATACTGGCACAGTCTAAATGAAAATCTAGCAAAGTCCAAGAACCTTGTGCAGATTAACAGGAATCAGAAAGTAGAAAAATGACTGGAAAATTGGGCAAAGGCTCTGAACAGGAAATTTCCTAAAGAGAAGACGTCATTGGTTAATAAGCTTTCACAAGGCGAGCTCAACTTACTAGAAACCAAGGAAAGGCAATTCAAAACAGTGAACTATAGCTCTGTGCCTATTAGGTCTCCCAGCTTCCTAGTTTTTGCCAATAACAGTTACTTGCAAAGATGTGAGAAAGTGGGAACCCACGTGCAGTCCCAGTGACCGTGGAAACCAGCCCGCCATTCGTTACATAGCTGTGTTTCCTAAAATCAAATTTGTTTATGTCTTTGAACAGTTCTTCTCCTGGGTATGCAACCGGGGAAATTCATGCATGTATCCATCCCTTCCAGTTACTGCCACTTATCCTGGTGTAATTATTCACAGTGGTTCTGTTTATTTGCTGCGTGTCCTGACTGGATGATATATTGGTGACTAGCCATTAGGTGGCATCATAAGTGTGTTTTTTATAGCAGCAGGGCATAGGAGGTAACTCAGGTGCTTGGTGCTAAGGAAGCAGAGTAAAATGTTGCAAGTGTGGAATATGAAGCCCCCATACAGGGTGAGAAGCAGTCCCCTAACTGTACAGAGAAGGAGGAAGTGAAACCAGTTTTCCAAACAGAGGACATCTGCAGGTTGAATTAGTGCTCAAAGGTTTATCTTGGATTTTCTTTTTTTAAGCTTGCTTTTTTAAAGAGAGGTTTTAGGTTCACAGCAAAATTAAGAGTAAGATACCGAGAATTCCATATACCCTCTTCCCCCCACACGCACAGCCTTTTCCCCATAATCGACATTTCTCATGAGATGGCCCACTTGTTACAGCCCTGGCATCTACACTGACACGTCATCATCACCCAAAGTCCGTGGTGTACATGCAGGGTTCACTCTTGGTGGCGTATGTTTTATGGGTTTGTATGAATGTATACATGCATCTATCATTATAGTATTATACACAGAATTTTTCCGCCCCCCAAATTCTGTGTCACTCCTGTTTATCCTACCTTCAAATTTAAAAAAAATATTTATTTTTAGAGAGAGGAGAAAGGAGGGAGAAAGAGAGGGAGAGGAACGTGACGTGTGAGAGAAATAGCAATTGGTCGCCTCTCTCACGCCCTCAGCTGGGGACCTGGCTCTCAGCCCAGGCATGTGCCATGACTGGGAATAGAACCGGCGACCTTTTGGTCGGCAGGTCGGTGCTCAATCCACTGAGCCACACCAGCCAGGGCTACCTTAGAATTTATTATGGAAACCTAACAGCCCATTGCTAGGATGCATTAAAACTTACGTGGACACCCAGAGGTGGGAAGCCGACTGATTTCCCAACCTGCAGGGGGCTTCGGCCGTTACCAAGAGACTGGTCTTCTCCTGACCTTAGTCTTCGATTGTCTTAGAACTTAGTGGTCGGGGGGATGGTCTCTGATGTCCTCTAACTTCATGACTTGGAGAAGAACCTTGTTCCATACAAGAGAAGGGCTCAGTTGTTCAAGCTGCTTTAAACCATTAACACAAAGGAGATAGACGTCATGGAACTCTTGGAAGGATTTCGGGGCATCCTGAACCCAGCCCAGCCATTCCAGAGAACCCAGCAAACATCACTGAGTCTTGCTGGCAGAGCCCGAGTGGGAAAAGCTGGCGTTTGAGAACCTTTCTGGCCTACAAATCAGTGGGAACGTCACCTTCTGTATCTTATAGACAGAGCAGGAAGATGGCCTTTCAGCCAGAGTCCTCCTGGGGACAGACATGGGCACTTCGATTGCTGCAGCTGTGTTGGGTCACATTCTCTCTCCCGGTGGGTGTGGTGCTGCCGGGGTCCTGCCAGCGTGGCAGCCAGATCCCCCATGAAATCATCCAGAGTGACGAGGCGTCTCTCTCAAGTTAGCACCTTTGTGATCAGCAGATGGGTTAGCAAAATAAAGACGCAGCGCCCACTGAAACAGCTGTTGTCATCCTGTGAAAGGCTTCTCCCTCCCTGCCCCCTTTCCAGAGGCACTGCCCCTTTCAGTTGGAGCAGGGACTGCCTGTTCCATGCGCAGACTTGGTCTGCGTTGGAGAAGGTGAGGCCCCCAGCCCACCTCTGGGTCACTGGAGTGCCAGGGGTGGGGGGGGCGGTGTATGGCATTTGGCAGCTCTCGCTGGCCTTTGGTTTTTCTCGCTGGCACTCTCCTCTCCTCTGCCTGGCACCTCCTGGATTGTGGGCACGAAGAGGTTACAGCAGCCAGGAGCCTGCTGAGCTGAGTTAGCACTTCCCTTTGCATCCAGAGCTTCTCCAAGTAAAGGCCCTTTTGCATCATGGAAAAGCGGTGGCAGCGGTGTGGGCTGGGGGGCCCGCTGCAGTAGGTCTCAGCGCTGCAGTAGGTCCCCGCATGGGCTCTTTAACCATGTCTCCTTCCCCTCCCCACAGCCCGGCAGCGAGGAGGGGGCCGCGGGGACGAGAAGGGCATCTGGAGTGAAAGATGAACTGCGGACTCCTTGGTCCAGAGCTGCGGAGTGCCCGGAGTGCCCGTGCTGTGCTCGCCGGCTGCCTCTCCTGCTCCCGCGTCCGCATCTGGCCGCCCGCAGGCGCGCGCGGACCCTGGACAGCAGCGCTGGGGCTTGGGAGGAGGAAGACCAGGGCCGGAGCCGCCGCCGGAGCTGCTGAGCGCCAGGCCTGCGAGGCCAGCTCCCTGGGGAGCCCAGGCAGCCTGCTCCCTGCCTTCCCCCCTGGGAAGCAGCCTCGGAGGCGCCCAGCAGTGCTTTTCCTGCAGCTGGGGCCTCTGCTCTCTCCAGCTGGCAGCCGGGCTGGGCAGCATCGAGGACGCTGCCTTCTTCCCATCGTGACCCCTGGGAAGCCGAGTGGGGGACCAGGGTGCAGTCACTCCTCCCAGACAAGAGGAAACAACTCCTGTTGGGTAAAACTTCAATTTTCCTTTCGCATCAGACTCTCGGAGCTGAGCAAGGTCTGCGGAACCCTGTGGGGTTTCATTTTTCACTTGGTTGGTGTTTGAGGAAAACTGCAAGAAGTGGGTGACGAGAGGAAGGGACGTTATAAACTTTGCGGGGTGGAGACATTTTCTTGGAAGTGACAAGTGGCCTCAGACCTACAGTTCCTGAGCCAGTGACGTCATCCTTTGCTTGGGCACTCTGAAAGGTCCGGACGCTGCCCCATGACCAATACCAAAGACCCCAGAGGAGCCATGGAGTCCACGCTGGCCACGTCCAGCTCTGCCGCAGGCCCCGTCACCTTCTCCCATGTCTTCGGTCAGCAGTGCCAACTGATGGAAGCAGGTAGGACATGGGTCGTGTGGGTGGCAGAGGCTCGTGCGTCTGTCATCTGCAATTTGGAATGGGAGCTTCCAATAGCCAGTGATGGGATTGCCGGGCATATTTACTCTGAAGTTTTTAGGACAGGCCAGGGGGCTAAATGTGCCATTTGGGCAGGGGAGGTGAGGGCCCCCATTTGCCTCGTGTTACCTCTTCTCTCTGTGGCGACCCGGAGGATGAGGAGGAATCCGATGGTGTGTTGGCCATTGTCTGGAGGCAGGTGCCCACCCCAGGCTTGTCCCGCTGTTGGCTTGCCCCCCGTGTTGTTGGAGTCAGGCCTCAGCCACGGCCTTGTCCTGAGCAGCCTCTCCCCGCCCTTGGCTCTGCTGCGGGGATTCCTCACTAGGCTTGGCTCGTGACTTTGTCTTCCAAGTGGCTCACGTTCTACGCGGAAGGGAACACTTGCTGTGCGCCGCGGCCTTACCCTGTGCCAGCCATTTTGCTAGGACTGCATTGGGTCACAAAGAAAACCAGGTGAGGGCAAGTGGCTTGGTGCAGACGGTCACTGTGGTGGAGGCTGCAGACTGCTGATGGGTCCATGGTTACGATGATTCTGGAGTCACACGAGAAACTGGGTGTCTGGTCGCGGGCCGGCTCGGACTGCGTTCCTGTTGTTGGGGAAAGGATCATGTGTTTCTCCCATGGCTTCCTGGGTGTTAACGTGTTAGCTGGGCATTTCGGCCCTGAGCTCTAGAAGGCGAGAAGGACGCTCACTGTATTGAGCTGGCGTTAACGCTGTCACTTGGGGGCTGCGGACCCGACCCCCTTTTGGGAATCCAGCTCTAGCTGCAGAGCAAGAGGACTGGACCCCAGGCTGCCTGGTCCATCCAGGCCTTAGATTCTGGGAGCACAGAGCTGGAGCCCAGGGCGATGGAGAAGAGGAGCTTGAGCTGGTTTCTGAGGACAGATGTGTCTGCACAGGGCGCCATCACGTGGAGCGGGGGACGGAGGGCTCTGTTGCCGGACTCCTCGGGTTTGGGTCCCGGCTGCATCTGTTGCAGGCGGCTTGACCTCAGACAAGTCACTGAGCATCTCTGTGCCTCAGTTTCCTTGCCTGTAAAATGGGGACAACTAAGCACCACTCCGTAGGGCCACTGCAAAGATGAAGTAAATTAATATATGGAAAGCCGTAGAAGAGTGCCTGGTACCTAACCAGCACTGCCGTGAGTGTCAAGTGTTTGTTGATATTTCTAGGGGGTGTGGGAGATCCTGGGCGCGCATCTTTTCCGGGGCCCGTTGAGGTGTCGCTGCGGACAGTAGCGCAGCTGCCTTCAGGCCTAAAGGTCCGCACCTGCGACGTGGTTCTGGCTTGTGCAGAAGGTGGAGACTCTCCCGTTCCGTGTAACTGTGGAAAATGTGATCTTCAGAGGCTCAGCTGCCTCTGCTTCTACATGAGAAGGAGGGCCTGGGGGTCTTCCCGGGCAGGGGTTCCACATCCCTTTCTTCTTCTCTGAAGTTACTGTGGGAAGGTAGATTGGATTTCTCTAGTGCGTCCGTGCCATCCCTCGGGGCTTTCTTCTCTGCGTCGTTGGAGGCACCTCGGCCCAAATCGGGCTCTGAAATCCCGTCTCCTTTTCTTAACTGAAAAGTCCTTCATGTCAACAGAGTAATGCAACGTGGCATAATAATGACCAGCCTTCTCGAGGGAGAACACGCTCGCTGGAGAAATGCAAAGAGGAATAATTCACCTCGAAGTCCAAGGAGCTCCCTCATTTAGGAGGCGGATGGGATCTACGGCCAGCGTGGCCGTGTCCCCAGCCAGCTGTCTGTAGTCCGGCTGTATCACAGGTTCGATCTCAAAGGCCGGTGACAGTGACCCCACGGCCCCAGGGGCTTAGAGCGGTGTTGCGTCCGTTCCCACCTGGGATGCAACTGCCACCTGTGTTCACTGAGCACCTACTTTATTTTCAAAAGCCTCAACCGATTTCCGCAGGCAAGGGAAACACGAGGGGTTGCCTGCATGCCCCGTTCGCAGCTGGGAAGCAGCTAAAGGGGAAGGTGCCTCTAACCTCCCAAGCCTGTGGTCTCTCGTGAAGGCTTGGGTTAATCCTCTGCGAGTATTTCATGCCTTAGGAAAAGTTGACTCCTGAGAGACGGAGCATGCTTAGCGTGGGGTACAGGCGGGGGATGAGCGTACAAGGGCACATTGAATTTAGGGGTCAGAAGCAGACCCCTGGCAGTGGGGGTGTCATTGGACTTGGGCCGGGCCGTGGAAAGAGTACAGAGTTCTTTCTCATTCAGTCCCAGTTCAGCCGTTTGCTGACCATGGAAACTTGATGAACCCCCAAATCCCTAGACTGGGGGTTGCAAACTATAGGGGGGCCAAGTCTTGCCCACCACTTGCTTTTGTAACTAAAGTTTTATTGGTACATGGCCGTGTCTGCTCACACACGTTTTGTCTGTGGCTTGCTTGTGTGCTGCAGTGGTAGAGTTGAGTAGCTGTGACTGAGACCAGGTGGCCTGAAAAGATGAAACCGTTTACTGCCTTTCCCTTTGCGGAGAGAAAGGGTGAGGACCGACGTACACAGCACAGAACGAGGGTGGACAGAGAGCGGGGCTCAACGTGAAAGGGCTCAAACCTGAGAGCCGGGTACTGCCTCCTTGCTGGCACCTGTGACGCTGCACGGGCCTCACTTTTCTCATTTCCCCCTCCCCTCGCCCACTCCACACGGGGGCCTTCGGAGTTGCTCCAGGAAGCATTTAGAGTAGATCTGGAAATCCTAGTCAGGCTGGAGTCCCACTGCGTGCCCAGATCTGTAGCACCTGAGCTCAGCAAGATCCCAGCTCCCTCCTCTTCACGACCACCCTGCCAATAAAGGCTCGTCTCTATTTAATGAGGACATTTAGCTGTTGGCAGAAGCTCAGATGTTCAGCTTCGCTCAGCTAACCTCAAAAGCCAGTACTCAGAAAACAGCCACAGCAATGTAGAGTACAGCATGGGGAGAAGAGACAAAAATATTATCACAGCTCTACATGATACCAGGTGGGTACCATCTCACTTCAGAGTAATCCGTCCTATGAAGTTAGTTCTCTTCTTTTTGGAACCCTCCAACCTAAATTTCTTCCCCTTTCCTTGGGCTCCAGCTGCCGCCCCAAACGGGAGGTGAGATGTTAGCCTGGTCAGGCGAGCATGACGGGTCGAGGCTGCCTTCTTGAGCCTTCCTGCCTGAACTGCGGCAGGGGGCTGTCAGGCCGCGGTCCCAGGCCGACCGCGGGCTGACTTCATGGAATCCTGTGTCACTCTGGCGTCTGGCTGTTTCCGACATCTTTCTGAGGATGTTGGGAGCAACTCTGGGGGGATGGGCCGTGTAAACTCAAGCTGGGGATACTGTTGGTCTCCGTGTAGCTGAATAATACTCTTACTCAGCTCCTCCTTGGCCCCCGAAATGGTTGACCTGGGTGCCCCTCTGACCCGGCGTTTGGCTGCGTCTCTGCCGAGGACCCTTGACGCACCTCTCCTCCTGACAATCTAGTGGCTGGGGGTTCCCAGCTTGCAGCCATAGCTCCTGGGGACTTGATCCTCTTGCTCTGACTTGGCTGAGCTGCCACCCCTCCCCACCCCCCGACATCCTAGCGGATTTCCCGCCTGTCCCATCCGAGAGGAAAGCATTTCTGCAGGTTACTTTGTTTGACCAGAACGACAAAATTCATCCTGCCCAGCATGTGCTGCAGACACCGCATGAATCCAGGCCCAGCTCCAGGTGGAGGGCGGCGAAGAGGAGAGGGCAGCCAGGCGAGAAGACCGGAGCACCCGGGCCGCTACCGTTTGGCTCCACCGCTGGCTTGCAGCTCAGAAGCCACCCTCAGTTAGGGACTGGCCCCTAGCTCCGTACCATGTAAAAACTCAGACATAGGTAAGCCCTGTCTGTCCGTCTGTCTCCTAAATCAGGCTGATACCTGGAGCTGGAGTCTGGTCAGCTTTAGACTCTCTTGCCTTGTTCCTCCTGAAGGTTGCCCGTTGAACCCCCTTTCCTGCCTTTTGAAAAACATGGGGATCCATCTGAATTGCCTTCTTTATAACCAAGAGAGGAGAGAACTAAGATTTATGGCCTCTGCTGGGAGCCGAGCACACTGGGTGCTTCTGAAAAATTTAAATAGATGAAGATGAGCAAAGAGGAAAGAGCCCCATTTCCTGCCTTTCCACGCATGGGAATGGGAAGCGCGGTTTTAAGGTTTCCTTCTAGATCCCTGAGGGACGGTCATCTTGGACCTGTTTCTTGCCTACAGTTTCTGCAGTGGGAACAGAATGTTTGGACATTCTAGGCAAGGCATTATTGCAGTGGCCGCCGGCAACTGAGCCTAACCATAGCTGGCGCTTGTTCTGGGACAGCCGTTAATGTAAGGGCTGACATGTTACCTAATTTCATCCTCACCGCATCCTTGTAAGGCGGGTAAAATCGCCCTCGTTTTATAGGGGAGAAAACTGAGACCTGCAGGGAATTGTCTCTCAACTAGTTAGTGGTCAAGCCAGGATTCAAACTCAAGCCTCCTGGATCCAAAGCCTCTCCTTACTCCCGTTCTTCTGTCCAGACCTTGTCAGCTTTCCCAGCTCCTCCTGGAAATCACCTGCGGAAACGCTTGTTGCACGTGTGTCTGTGCCAGCAAATGAGCGTTGGCTGAATGCATGCGACATCCGCAGTGACCAGAGATACGGAAGACAGTGGGCATCCTCCAGGAGTTTGTAGTTGACCAAAGGCGCGACCTTTGTCTGCCTTCTATGTTTTCACTTTAGTCATAACGTGGTGTGTTGTGCCGCGAGCCCCCTTCGTCAATGCCCAGGTGGGCATTTTTGTTGCAACCTCTCGAAGTCATGGCCTTGTCCTCGGTTAGTGGCTGGAATCTTGATGGAAAGGATTTTCCCACCCCAAGAGGTCATCTCTACTGTGAAATGGAACTTTCTAGGACCACAGAGCCCCCTCCAGGCCCCGAGTTCCACTGAAGGCTGGAAATGTGCCTTGTGTCTTTCCCACTAGTATTTGGGGAACAATTTGCTATGTCCCTCTGCAATGAGCTTGCGCGACCCTTGGGGAAGCCCCCTGGGAGTAGCGCCAGGGGTGTAGCGAGGCGGGATCTAGGGCTTAAATCTACTGTCCCACCTGTAAGGGCCTGGCTGAGCAGACCCCCGCCCAGCGCTCAGACGTGGAGGGAGTGTCAGAACTTAGGACAGGGCCTTCTGAGGGGCACGCATCAGTGTGTGTGTGCAGGCTGGGTCCTGGAATGGCAGACTGGCATCACCCCTGTACCTGCCACCCTCAGGCCCGAGCCCCTCCTCTCCCGGTGGAGCTTCTGAAGCCATGCAGTCCCTGGAGCCATCCAGGTGACCTCCTGGCCCTTCAGCCCTTCCACCAGCAAACCGGACTTCCTTTGTCCCCACTCAGTTTCACGATGTTTTCTGGGAAACAAGGGGCTGGGTTAGCCTGGCAACCTTCAGGTTGGCTTCCAGTGGAAGCTGCCTCCCAGAGAGAAGTATCTGAATGGGGTTGGGGGTAACGTCACCCGTAACTTTTTTTCTTTTTTTGACTTAGATGGTTAGTCGGGTGCCCAAACTGCGTGGGATTATAAAATTGTCCAGTTTGCAGTGACCAAGAGAAGACACCGACCCTCGACTACAGTTGGCTCTCTGGGAGGTTCCCTGGGGTCCGAAGAAAGTGACATCCATCCATAACTTGATACTGCAGGGTAGCAGTAGCAGAGCTAGAAGGCCAGGTAAGGAAAGAGCCCTTGCGCTCGGCCTGGCCTGCGGCAATGGAATAGTTTAGATTAAAGAAAGCTCCAGCCACATTCCAGCAGCCGGTCAGTTTTTTCGGCTCGAAGCGGTTCCTGGACTTTGTTTTCTATGAAGACATAGTTTATGTTTAGGCCCATCGTGGAGTCTCTTGTGTGGGTAGTTCAGAAGGCTGACCCGCCAGCGAAATGCAGGCTCCAGCAACATGTCGTCCTGTGGCCTGGGAAGGTGCCCTTGCCTGCCCTGGCATGAGGGACCAGCCAGTTGCCTTTGAGGGTAACGAGGAAAAGGTCGTGAGAGAGTCAAAGGGTTTCAAAGGAGCACAGGCATTCTTGCACAAAGCCTGTCACCCTAGGCCCAAGTGTAGCTCTTTGGCCGGGATGCCTCGTTGGCTAAGAAACAGCTCCAGCTGAAATAGCTCATTCCCCTGAGGACCAAGTGTCCGTTAAAACTCCAATTTGTCAGGTGCTACTGTCCCGGTTGTCCCCAATTTAAACAGAAGTTCCTTTGTGGCCACTGGCACTTGGGAATAGAAACTTGGAGCCGTGTCGAGGCCAGAAGGCAGCCTGCGGGGCCTTCAGAGCTTTCGCTGGTGAAGAGTCGATCCCTGATAAACGAGCCCCGGGCGGCACAGGAAGAACGCTTTGCTATATTATCTTGTCCTTGGTAGACCAGAGAATTGGGAGGCCTGCACTTCGCTTGCAAGGGCCATAAGCTTCTCAAGTGGCGGAACAGGCTTGAGCTGGGGTGCGGAGCTGCAGAAGTCGTTGCGTTTGCAGAAATCTGTGGCCACAGGACCCAGGCTCGTCCCCAGGAGCCTAACGACAGGAGCTGCTCGGGACCCGGGGGAGAAAACGTCAAACACGCCCGTGGTTTTTAAGGCCAAAGAGAGGGCGGGCGAGGCCACTGCCCGGGCTGCCTTCTTTTGCAAAGTGGGTGGAACTTCTCGAGAGCTTGCTCTTCTGAGCCTCATGCCCTGCAGGAGGTGGAGCCCGCCGAGCCGGCGTGGAAGGCAGGCGCTCGCTCCTCTTGGGAGACCTCACTGTAGGAGAAAGACGGGGCCCTTGGGCGGGGCTTAGGTGTATGAGTTTCTTAGGCAAACGCAAGGCGACTGAGAATCCGAGTACCCGCCTTGGGTTGTGGGGTTAGCCGACATGCCGTTTCCTTGGACCGGTTCTTCAGCCCCGCCACTAAAGACTGTGTCTGCGACGGGGACTACGGTCTGGCAGCGTTAGGAGTACTTTCAATTAGTGGCTCTTTGGGTCTTTCTCCTTCCTGGGACGCCTGACAATAGAAATGTCTGTCAACCTACAAAAGGCCTGTGTGTTTCTGTCAGGGGCAGGAGGAGGAGGAGGAGGGAAGAAGAGATGTCCCTCTCTTTCCAGGTGGCGTGGGGGCAGCCGTGTCCAGGCCTGGAGGGTGGAGAGGTTGTGAATGAGGGAGAATCTGCCTGGATCTGTTCTATCTCAGGGCCCCCTCCCCAGCGGCTTTGCACCTGCTTTATCGCCCACCTGTTCCTGCACCCACACTTTCTTCAGAGAGTCACAGATCAATATTCAGTACGTGGGCTCATTCGGGATAAAATGACTTTCTTGGCTCCGTGTGATGAAAGCCTGGTTTGAAAATGCAGTGGGCCTAATCGAGCATTTATGAGGGGAGGGGAGTCCTCGTCAGCTGTATTGGAAGGTTCAACCTGAACTAAACCCTGTAAGAATAAGGGGGGATGGAAACTGTGGGGGTGGAGACGTGGAAGAGACGGCTCTAGCCCCAGTTTTCGGGGCTGGCTTTAGGAAGTTCGCTTCAAATGTTGAGGTGCGCGGAGCCCTCATTTAAGCTTAGATGGCTGTCGTCAGCCTCACGCCTGAAAGTTGGGATGGCTGACCGGGACGGGTTCTGATGCTACCACCAAAGGTGGACATTTGACCTGCCGCCTTTAAATGGACATTGACTCCCACCCAGGGTCTGGGGTCTTTCACGATGAGATGAGATCATATTTTTTCCTGGCTGACTGGGACATGTCGGAGTTCTGCTTTCCGAATGTTGCTTCTTGAGGGCTGTCACGATTCTGCTGTTTTGGAAATCTCATCTTAATCTCCATCCCACTACATCTGCCACTTGGGGGCCCAGGGAAAAGCATTCTGAGTGGAAAGCTGTGTCCTCAAAATTTTATGAGACACGATGCCGCTCTGCAAAAGGGGAAGATGTGCCTGGTGAAGACCGTCGTTTACCTGAAGCCCCTTCTCGGGGATGTCACAACAGCACAGAAGTTCAAGGCAAGCGTTTGCTGTCAGACCTGAGTTCAAGCCACGCCCTGCTGTTTATTGATTTATATGACTTTGGACAAGTGAGTTTCCCCCATCGTTATTGTTTGAAATAACCTCTCTGAGCCACAGCTTTTTGCATAAAACCGTAATGGCGTTTCCATTGGTAGGAACCCTGAGAATTATATAAAAATGCACGGAAGGCATGGAAGGACCACGTGCTTGGAGTGGCACGGAGCTGCCTGCCGTCGACCAAAGGCAGCATGAGGTGCCTGGTTCCCAGTGCACACCCCCGTCCCCAGGGCACAGATCGAGCCTCGTTCTTGGTGAGCATCTGGGGCATCTGTTCTTTCAGGTTAGAAGAGGACCTGCTCCTTCCTCCCCGTCTGAGGAGCCCCTTGGAGTTCCTCATCGAAACTCATGTCTTTTAGGGCTGCTTTGGTGGCTGTGGCATTGGCCCTTCAGTTCCATTCGTTACCTGAGCACACAGTGTAAATGAGCCACATGAATCTGTCACTCGGTAGGAGAAACAGGTACCATCTAATGCCCTCCTGTCACCTCAAAGGCACCAGGACCGAGCTCCTACCCTCTGACCAAGATTCGGAGGGAGAGGCTGAGACCGGGACAGGAGCTGGTGTTGACCCCACAGTGTCACCTTTTGTCTACAGGGGAAAGGAAAACTTACATTGAAAAAAAAAAAAATCCCCTGATAAAATTGATGAGCAGTTGACTGGAGTTTCCATGTATAGCCTGTAAAAATAGAGTCCTATCGCAAATTCTGTCCTTCCATCCAAGCTTTGCCTACTGGCCAGGCATCACAGAGAAAGTGAAGGAGACCTGGCTGGGTGCAGGAGGGGGGTTCTGGCAGATCCCCAAAAGGGCTGTCTTGAAATGGAGCTGGGGTGTACTCTCACCCTCCTCGTGGCCCAGGGACGCTGAGGAGAGGGCACTGGACCTTTGTTAATGTTCACAGGACAACTGTGAGGGGCATTTATTCAGCGCCCAGGTTTCCCCCAAGCCACGGTGCTATAGAGCATACAGAAGGGGCACCATGCCTCGTCCTCGCTGCTTGGGTTGACATACGTTGGAGATGACGAGAGGATTTAAGCACGCGCAAGGGGAGAGGCTGTCAGTTGTAGAGGCTAAGGGAGAGTTCTGGGTGGTCTCTGTTTGGTTGGGCAGAGGAGACTTGTAGGGGGAGATGGGTTTTGACGTGGATGTTTCGGGATACCCTGTGCTGTGGATTTGGTCTCTTTGGGTCGGCCTCTCAGGCTCCTAACCCCCTGGGGGGCAGCTCGGGGCCGGCAGCTGGTCCTGGGAATGCACAAGGGTTTGGTTAGATCACAGGAGCGTTCTGGGCCGAGCGAGGTCGGGAACTGACTGTGTGGCTACACCGTTCCTCTCAAGGGGCTTCTCCCTGTCCAGCGAGGCACTTCTTCCAGACCGGCAAGCCGGGCGGCTTTGCTTCTGACCTCCGGGGAGACAGCAGTCAGCGCTATTCATCGCTCCACTCTCCGCTTTCCTCTGGGCTAGCACTTCTTAAACTGTTCCAGTCCCAGCCTGCTTTTGGAGGGGAGGACCCTTTTTGGAGTGGATCTGGGTCTTCAGTGTTTCATAGTCCCTTGGAAAAGGTTGTTTAAAAAAAGAGGCTCACAGCCCCACCCCAGAAATTGATTACGGGGTCTCATGGCTGATCTGCTTAATCTACTTACTCAGACGGGGCCAGAATGAGCTGGGAATGGGTTAGAAAAGCACATTCTCAGTCCCCACCTTAGACCTGCTGAATTGAGAAACTGGGGTGGGACCGATGATCGGGGTTCCGGCAAACCCTCCTGGGGGCTCTGACACGTGCTGAGGCTTGAAAACCAATGCACTAGGGTTTGCACCAACCCCAGGTGTGTTGAGTGAGTCCGAAGCGCCACTCATGCGCCGCTTACTCCTGGGGATGGGCACCCAATACCCGTGTGAGCAGGCGACGTGCAGTTCTGATAAAGTACAAATCTGGTGCTATTAAAAAATTACAGGGAAACTAAAACTTACGGGGAAACTCTTCATGCTTAGAAGTCTCCCTGTTGCCCTCCTGTAGTCCTGGGTGTGTCACTCTGCACTGTGAACACTGGCTTCACCGCCTGGGCAAGCGATCTGACTCTCCAGAGATCAGCGTCCTCCACTGTAACATCGGGATTATAGGATTACTGTCCCTCTCCAAAGTGGTAAAGCTGGTACGAATGGCACAGGACAGTGGCCAGCGTAGAACAAACCACTACAGCTGCTAATATTTGCTGAAGATCTTGTGGTAGGCAGGCTTCTAAGGGGACCGCAAGATCTCCACCTCGTGGCGGGTGGTAACTGTCTATCTGACAGGATGTCACTCCCTTGATTAGGTCCTGTTATTTGGCAAAGGTGATGTTAGATGACTCTGTCAGCCAACCAGGGAGTGAGTCTATATGTTGCCCTCAAAAAGCAAACGGTCATGTTAGGAGAGGGCCACATGGCAAGGACCTGAGGGTGGCCCTGAGAGCTGAAAGTGAGTGATCCCTGAGTGGCAGGGAACAAGGAAATAGGGACCTCGGTCCTACAACCACGAGGAAATAAATCCTGCCGATGACTGAGGTGAGCTCGGAAGCAGATCCTTCCTTGGAACTCGCAGGTACAAACGTGGCCTGGCTGGTCCCTGCAGCCTAGGGAGACCCGAGTGGAGGACCAGCTGTGCCGCACGTGGTCCTCGGCTCTGCGGGAACAGATGATAAATGGGTGTCTCTTCAAGCTAATTTTGTGGGAATTTACTGCATGGTAATAGAGAGTACACAAAATTATATGTATTTATGTATATATACATGCATTATACACAGTGCACATATTTGTGTGTACACACACACACACACACACACACACACACACACACACCCCTCTGACCCCGCCCCACCCCGGTCCGCTGTTTTCCTACATGGCGTCGCGGACTCAGAACAGTGTTAACAAGTCTCAGGTGGACGGTGGATGGCACAGGACCTAGGGACCACAGTGCTTTTGGGAGCTCACAAAACTGTTTTAATTTCTCTTAAATTCAGAAGAAAAAAATTTTGTCCTCAAATACTAACAGTCATAAACTGCAATTTTCAATGTTTTTATAAAAGAAAGGACCCACAAAGGCAAACGTGCCCCGGTGGACTGGGGGGTCCTGTGCTTTCCACGAGGTGCCTTTTGACTACTTCCTGCTTCCGCATCCGACCCCCAGGCCTGGCCATGCACACTGAGCCTATCGCCCCCCACCCCACCCTCTTGGTACCCCTGGTTGGACGGTCTGTGATCTGGTGGCCATCTCACATGAAGGGGGAGTGTAGGAGAGGACCCAGGGTTCGAGGTGGGATGCCGTGATGTGGCCTTTTGAGCACTGCGGTGGGGGGTGGGGCATTGATTCCAGGCTTGGCTCCACCCAACTCCAACCCCCTTTCCTCTGAACACCTTTCTTACGTGGTGTGTGAGATGCCAATACTTTCTCATGCCTTTGATTAGGATTCTTTGGTGGTTAAAGACATGAAATAATCCGGGATGGGGGAAAAAAAAAATCAGGAGCCATTAAGGAGACTTCAGAGTATTGACGGAGAGGTGAAGAACCAGGCTTTGGAAAAGGGGGCGGGGGTACCTTGGAACAAGACCTACCGGCCGGGGTCTGTGAGGCGATCAACCCCAGCTGCCTTCGGCACTTGCATCCCGCAGGCCAGACGTGGATTTCCAGGAGCGAGGGGCTTCGTGGTTGAGCTTCGGTCATGAGCTCACCTGTTCCGATGGGAGGGGGGTGTCCCGGGGTGGAGCGTCTCCCGGAGGTGCCCACAATGGACGAGGGTGGGACGGTAGTTGGAATACTGCCAAGACTGGGAGCCAGAACTGGGCCGGAGATGAAAATTTGGGCGTTGTAGGCATACAGACGGCATTTAAAGCCTCAATTAAAACTCATAATGGTAAGGGTATTCAGTTTGATGGACTCCTTTATTCTGACATTTTCTTTGTGAGCTCCTTGGTGTTCAAATGTTCTTTTCCTGTTGGAATAAAATTAAGATGAGGTGGTAGGCCTCACTAATGTTCTTACTTGGCAAAGGAAACAATTTGCAACCTTTGTCCACACAGGGGATGATGACAGAGGCATAGATACAAGGAGCAGACTGACAGCTGTTGCGGGGGGAAGGGAGGGACTAGAAGGAAGTGAAGGGAGTAGCCAAAGAACACATATGCATGACCCATGGACATGGACAACGGCGTGATGGTGACCCGAGGGAGTGAGCAGTGGGGGCTGGTTGGAGGTGGGAAAAGGAAATAAATGGGACAACTATAAGAGTATAAACAATGATAGATAAATAAACAGAAATAAAACACGGACAAAAAGTGTGCACAGATCTGAATTGCGGTGCACTGTCACAAAGTGAACTCGCCTCTGTAGCCGCAGCTCGGCTTGTGCAGTATGACGTTTTCTGCAGGTGGAGACTGTCCTCATGCCTCCTTTCAGGCACCTCCCCAGCTTCCCCCAGAGGCGACCTCTGTCCCGACTCCTTCCACCGTAGTGCAGTTTTGCCTGTTTCCGGAACTTCCTGTGAGCGGGATCATAGCGTATGTTTTCCTTCTGTCCGGCTGCTTTTCCTCAGCCTGTCGTGAGGTTCGTCCATGTTGTCCTGTAGCAGCAGTTGTTCTTTTATTTTGCTGCATAACCTGTTGTGTGAACCTGTCACACACGTTTAATGTGCCCATTGTGCTGCTGGCGGCCCTTGGGTTGGCTCCAGCCTTTGGCCATTTGGAATAGTGCGTTTGTGCTCTCTTGCACAAGCCTTCTGGTGTATGGGGCTGTTCGGGTGGGTAGTCCACTCGGATCCCTGGGACTGGGTGTGCCCGTGTTCACCTTTAGATGTCGATGACCTTCCAGCGTGGCCGT
>PVJD01012065.1:0-42117 GCA_004026545.1 Mormoops blainvillei | reverse complement strand
TATTTCTGCCTGGGAGGGAAGCACAGGGTGCCAGTCCAGGTTGTAGGCCTGCAGACTTTAAGCATTTCCTTTGAACAGAATTTCTCATAGCCAGAAGCTGGGGGTGTGGGTGGGTAGAGTAGGGAAGAAATCTAATTATGCAAATTTTGATCTTAAAGCTTTATTCATATGTTTCCTGGCAGGCTGTTCTTTAATCTCAAGAGCAAGGTTGCTCAGAATTACCATGCATTCCAGTTAATTGCAATAAAATTATAGCGAAGGTTGTTTTTGCTATAATCAAGAGTGATTTTGATTAATACTTATGAAATCAAATGCCTCACCGGCACTAGGAATAAGAACAACCTTCTCAGTCAGCCGTCCCTTCTGTTCTTTCCCTCCCTTTTTCCCAAAGGCCAGGATACAAATACTTGAAAGGTACTTGAAAGGTTTTTCTTTTTAAAATCTGCTTGCTTATATGGATAGTCATTTTTAAAGAAAATTTATCAAAGAGGGAATCTGATTATTTTCCTTTCTCATTTGTGCAAAGGTTATAAAATAGCTCTTTATTGAGGAAAGCAAAAAGGACCCCAGCAGACGTCTAGGATGGTGACAGTGACAAGAACACATGCCATGTCCTGATTGGCTGTCTGTGTACTGATAGAGATTCAGGGCACTCTAAAGTGTGTCTTCTATTGGATCAGTAGAGCACCTTGGGAAGATCCAGAAGAAACGTGCTGGACAAGAAATAGCAATACAAATGAAGAAGACAATAGAATCAATACGGATATGAGATAAAAGCAAAATGCAAATGAACTATAGAGCAAGTTATGTACACTTAGTTAAAGGACCAGGATGGTGGGAATGGGCATGAAAGAAATGGCTAGACTCAAGATTTTTCTGTTGAATTGGCTGTCTTCATTGATGGGTTGGATATGGGTGGTGAGGGGGAGAGAGGAGTCAAAGCTAACATAATGCCCAAATTTCCAGCCCGAACAGCAATAACTGGTAGTTCCACTTACTCAGATGATGGGGATGATGATTTGGAGGAACCTGTTCTGGAGAAGGAAAGGAGAATGTTTACCTTTAGCTCTGACAGAGGCAGTGGGCAGTGGGTGAGACAGTGAAAGCCTGTGGAGTCATTCCATCTTGTGCCCTTTCACTTTAGTGCTGTGACTCTACCTCTCTCAGCCTACTTGGCAGAGGTAATCTAGGGCATGATGAATGAAACAGAACACCTAGCACAGTGCCTGGTACCAGCTTCTTCCAGAGCCTTCCAACTGTAGTAACAAACTACAAAGAGAAGACTTCCTGTCTTCTCTATCAGCAGAGAGGCTTGGAATTGGACTTGGCAAGGACGCACAGGAACAGTGTTAGGCCACTGGAATTACCTGCCAGTATGATGTAATGATACCACTTGAGCATACTTTGTGTGTCAGAGGCCTTTTACTTTTCAAGTATTTCTGCCTATGTTGTCTATTTTTATACCCAGATGTATACTCTGTGAGAACAGCAGAGTAGGGCTATTTTTCTGACTTAAGATATGGTAAAACATAGCAATAAAGGAGCAAAGAAACTGCAGAAGGCAACACAATGCATTACGTATGAGCTTTGGAGTCAGAGGCACCAACCAATACAAAGCACCTACTGTGTGCCAGGTACTTGGCCACTTCAGTAACTCCAAGACATGCAGGGATTGTCAGATCCAATAAATCATAGAGGGAACTGAGTCTTGGGAGTAGCCATGCTCACAGGAGAGACCATGGCGTGGCCTAGGTTAGGACTTGGAGACATGACTTGGGAGGTTTCAGCATAAGATGACAACCAAGTCATGGTCTTGGACCACATTACCCAGGGAGCGGGGTCAGTCAGACTGCAGCAGGTGGTGGAGTGAGGCCTAGAGTCGTTTTTGGTCCTGCCTTAGGGGTAGAGGAGGGGGAAAGAGAGGATAGTAGACGAGGGACAGCAGGGGCTATGGAGACCTGACTATTTACCAGACTGTACAGGAAAGGAACCGATGGAAGTGAGGGAGGAAACCATTACTGGATCAAGTGCCTGTGCACATATCCACATCCAGATCTCATTTTGGCCTCCCAGTACCCATAGGAAGTATAGTAATTAGTCTCATAATGGAGAAAACAGAGCTTCTGGGAGAGGTACAAACATGTTCAAGGTCACGTAGTTAATGAATGACAGAGCTGGGTTTGGATGCACTTGGCCCAGTAGTTTTGCCTTTGAACAGGTTGCCAGCAGGCCCTTGACTGGAGCTGTCAGTCTTATGTGTGATTTTCACACATAAGGAAGGGAAATATGATTTTCAGATCAGCTCCCCATCCCATTGGTTTGGCTGCCTTCCCCTTCCTGATCTAGTGGTGTGTCATCTATGAGATTAGCCATGCCTCTGCAGTCAGTGTTAGTTACGAAGATGAGGGAACTTCAGGGCTAGTCTTTGGGACTGGATGGTCACTGTAGGAGGTGGGAACTAGTAGCTCCCTGGCTACTTCTGATGACCTCCGTGTCAAAGACAGTTCAACTCCGAAGATGTGTCTATAGACTAGCAGGTACCTGTGCCTCTTTTGCTGACCACCCCAATGAAAGCCCCACTATGTCTGGGTCAGGGTCACAGGCAATGACCTGATATGTACAGGGAAACTCTTCCCTAGTGCTACTCAGCTCCCCAGGGAGCTAGTACAGTTAATTACAGGGGACTTCCAAACCCTCTTATGTCACTTTTACCTTTTATTCTTTCTCCTCGAATCACATTTGTCACTACATCCTGTTGATTGTACCTCAGAAATCTGCTGCCTCCTCTATATTCCCAGTTTCATTGTTTTAAGTTTGCCCATGCCGTCATATTTTTTCTT
Organism: Mormoops blainvillei; assembly: GCA_004026545.1. Lineage (NCBI taxonomy): Eukaryota > Metazoa > Chordata > Mammalia > Chiroptera > Mormoopidae > Mormoops > Mormoops blainvillei. The sequence goes on along the minus strand of PVJD01012065.1, from coordinate 39,277 downwards.
TGATATATAATTCATATACCGTATAAAGTGTACAGTTCAGTGTTTTTAAGTACATTCACAATGTTGTGCAATCATCACCACCAAATCCAAAATATTTTCATCACCCGGAACAGAAGCCTGAGCTTATTAAGCAGTCACTCCTATTTCCCTCTTCCCCTGTCCCTTGGCAAATACTAATCTGCTTTCTTTCTCTATACACTTCTCCGTTCTGGACATTTCCATATAACTGGAATCATACAATATGTAGATGTTGGATTTTGGCTTCTTTCATTTAGCATGTTTTCAAGGTCCACCTACTATGTTATAACATGTATTAATAACTCATTTCTTTTCATTTGAAATGACTAAATAACATTTTCTTTATCCATTTATCTGTTGATGGGTGGGTCTTTTAAATGTTTACGTGAATGCTGTTATACTCTTTGTATCACCTTTCCATTCAGTTGTATGTCTTGAGAGTCTTTCCTCTATCATTCATACAAACTACTGGGTTATATCTACATTATCATTGTATGTGATTTGATAGAGGAATTTCTCCATTCGTAGTCATTTGGGCTGTTTCCAGATTTTTAAAGTATATTTTATTGATTATGCTATTACAGTTGTCCCATTCTTTTCTCCCCTTTATTCCCCTCCAGCCTGCATCCCCCGGCCACCAGCATCCCCCCTTAGTTCATGTCCATGTCCATATAAGTTCTTCAGCTTCTCCATTTCCTGTACTATACTTAACCTCCCCCTGTCTATTTTGTGCCTGCCATTTATGCTTCTTATTCCCTGTACCTTTTCCCCCATTCTCCCCCCTCCCTCTCCCCACTGATAACCCTCCATGTGATCTCCATTTCTGTGATTCTGTTCCTGTTCTAGTTGTTTGCTTAGTTTTTATTTCTGTTTTTATTTTTTTAGAATTGGTTGTTGATAGTTGTGAGTTTGTTGTCATTTTACTCTTCATAGTTTTTGATCTTCTATTTCTTAGGTAAGTCCCTTTAACATTTCATATAATAAGGGCTTGGTGATGATGAACTCCTGTAACTTTACCTTATCTGGGAAGCACTTTATCTGCCCTTCCATTCTGAATGATAGCTTTGCCGGATAGAGTCATCTTGGATGTAGGCCCTTGCCTTTCCTGACTTTGAATACTTCTTTCCAGCCCCTTCTTGCCTGTAAGGTTTCTTTGCAGAAATCAGCTGATAGGGAACTCCTTTGTAGGTAACTCTCTCCTGTTCTCTTGCTGCTTTTAAGATTCTCTCCTTATCTTTAATCTTGGGTAATGTAATGATGATGTGCCTTGGTGTGTGCTTCCTTGGATTCAACTTCTTCAGGACTCTCTGAGCTTCTTGTACATCCTGTTTCCAAGTCTTTTGTGTAGCAGTGCTGCAACAGTCATCTTTATGTAATTCTCCCTGTGCACGTGTACCAGGTGAATGCTCAGAAGCAAATTTGCAAGGTGACAGGATTCGGGTTTCGGATTTTAATAGATACTGTCAAATGGTACCATCTCCCTCTGACAGCAGTGTGCCGAGGCACTGCAAAGACTGTTTCTCCTGGAGTTGGGGGGTGTGTGTGTGTGTGTGTGTGTGTGTGTGTGTGTGTGTGTGTGAAAAAGGCAATTTATTGGCTCAGGTACCTGAAAAGCCCAGAGCTGGTGCTAGTTTTAGTTACACATAGATCCAGGATCTCAAATGATGTCACCTTGACTATCTCTTTCCATCTCAGTTTTGCTTTTCTCTGAATTTGCTTTATGCTTTGGTAGATTGACAAAGTAGCCACAGGCAGCTCAAGATGACATTTTACCAGCTTAGTATGCCCCTGGAAAGAGGTCTTCTTTGTCAACAGTTCCAAAAGAGTACTGAATGCTTTTGATAACTGCTCTTAGTTAGAACTTTTTCTGTACTCTTTTTCAACATAATTGCCTGAGGGCAGAGCAGGGTCTCCCTCTGTGAGCAAAATCACAGCTACTGATCACCTGAACAGAGGCTGGAGATGAGGCCAGGAGTCCAGGTGAATTATCTGTGTAGTGGAGGCAGAGGCTAAAATGTGTGCAAGAGCTTAGACCCTGTTAGACACAAACATCCATGGCCTCTATTCAAAGGATGAAGTCTCCATAGGAAACCACCTACCTCCTTGAGTCTCTTAAACTCAGGCGGCTGAGAAGTAGTATGAAGTAGGTTCAGGGACCTGTCTGAACTTTTTTAAACTAAAATTTTAATTTTAGACCAGTTTTAGATCTACAGGAAAATATCAGTGACTGTGCAGAGTTCCCATATGCCCCACACCCAGTCCCCCCCCATTATTAACATCTTACATTATTATGGCACATTTGTTACAATTAATGAACCAATGTTGATACACTATTAATAAAGTCCAAGCTTTATTCAGATTTCCTTAGTTTTTGCAAATGTCCCTTTTTTGTTCCATGATACTATCCTCTACCTGGCATTTTGCCTCTGAGAATTGTTGGACCAAATGGTCAAGAATTACAAAACTGGAGTTCCTGGTACCTTTGGGTTCTCCACAGCCTGAGTTGTGGAAAATTTCTTAAATTGGGTTTCTAAAAACACTACCCAGACTTCAGTACAGATTTCATCTTATTTTTTCTGTTATTACATCTGATGGAGTGCAAGGTTACCCAATGATTCTTTTTCCAAGTATGCCCATGGAAAAGTGTGTTACTGCTGGGGAGGGGAAAGTTGCCATTTCCTGAGGACTTCTGCACACCAGCTACTGTTATGGGCTGAGCTCTTCTTTCCCTCGTTAGTCTTTCTGTCTTAGCTCTTAAGTGTGGAGTTTATCTCACTTATGGGTACTAGCCCACTGTCACCATAGCAGCTTTATAAGGCCCCTCTTTCGTTTTGTTTTATATTAGTTTCTATTCCCCTTTATCCCCCCTCCACATTTTTCCACTTCCCCTCATCAAGCACTTGTTATTGATTCATGTTATTAAATACGCACATCTCTGTGAAATATGTAGAGTGTGTGATTGGCATAAATCCTACTCTGCCTTTCTGATTCTTGTTTGCATTCAGTACAATGCTTTCAAGATCTCTCCATGTTGTCACATTGGATTTCTTGCTTCCAGCTGCCCTATGGTATGAATATTTCCTTGTAAGCATCCCCATGTCGTACCTTGATTCTTTGTCAGTCGTGGACACCCTCCCAAGTTGTCTCCAGTTCCCCACCTAGCAGTCAGTGTTGAAGCAAGCATCTTGCTCCGTGTGCCTGCAGACCCTGTATGACAACTTCTCTGGGGTGCATGCCATGGATTGGGGCTGTGAGGTTTTGGGTTATGGGGTACACACATGCAAATTTACCCAAGTGCTGCCAGGTTGTTTCTGTAATGTCTAGGCCAGTTCATACTCCCACCATTCGAGCCCATGGGGTTCCAAGTTCCCACATCCTTTCTAAATCTTGCTTTCACCCATCTTCCTAATTTTTGCCTTCACCATAGATATGAAGTGGTATCTCATTGTACGGAGCAGCTCTAATAAATTTTCACCTCTGTGGTTCTACACAGTGCTTTGTGCATGCATGTGCAGATGCCTCATTATCACCTGGCTAGGGAGGGATTTCATGTTCTGGTCAAATGTCCTTTGTTCCCTGTCCTTTTCCTTTCCAAGCTGTGTTCTTCCTACATTTAGAACCTTTTCCTTAAGCTCACACCTTCTAGGAATTTTTACCAGATTAACCCTGCCTACTCTACACCTGATTTTTAATTATTCTATCACTTTCCTAGGCCTGCCAAAACAAAGTGGTATAAAATGGGTGACTTGAAACAAAAATTTATTTTCTCACAATTCTGGAGGTCCAAAATCAAGGTGTTGACAGGACCTTGCTCTCCCTTACTTCCTCTTAGACTCTAGTAGAATCTTTGCCTCTTCCTAGCTTCTGGTGGTAGCTGCGATACTTGGCATTCACTGGCTTGCATCTGTATCACTTTAATCTCTGCATCTGTCTTCATATGGAGTTCTTCCCTGGGTCTCTGTCCAGATTTATCTCCCTGTAGGCACACCAGTCATTGAATTAACAGCTACTCTAATCCAGTACGACCTCATTTTAATTTGATTACATCTGCAAAGACCCTGTTTTCAAACAAGGTCATATTCACATGTTCTGGGTGGACATGGATTTTGGAGGAACACAATTCAACTCAGTATAATACCATAGGCAGATTTCACTATAACAGGTAGAAGTATAACAACAAACACCAAAAGAAGAATGTTCATGTCTCAGTGATGAAACGGTCTGGAAGTCCATGTGGCTGCCCTTCTTGAGCCAATGCTGCAAAATCCACATGGAAAAGTGAGACAGGTATCCATTGAATCCTCACTTTTTTCGCTTGCTGCCTTTGTCCGATTTGTGCTTTGGTGTTATCACCTGAAAAATAGTGTAATCAGCCTGCCTTTACAGAGTAATTCGATAATTCACAATATTAGCAAATCAAGTTCCTTGTGGATAGAGCTGATCCCCACTGGAAGTCCCTCTGTATTCTGGGTTAGAGTGACCTAGGTAAATAAAGGCTTTGGTAATTAGACCAACATCATTTGTCACCTTGCCTTGCACTAATGTCCTATGAGTACAATAATTGGAGAGAGCTGCACAAATGACAGAACAATGGTGTAGTGTTCACAAATGCCAACTTGTAGCAAAGGTCTAATATACTAGGTGTGAATTATGGACCATAATTAAGACTTTGTCAGTCATATTACACAATTACAATATGCATAATTTTAAGTAGGACTCTTTTTTAAAAGAGTAATTGCTTGTCGAAGCTGTGACATCGCAGGGTTGGCAGAATAGGATCTGGGAGGATTTCTAAATGAATGCTGCTAACCTATTAAAAGCAAAGGTGGGCACTTATCCTCATTCAAACAGACTCTAGCTGCTCTGGGGACTTCTTTGTGGTAAGGAATGCACTGTTCTTGCTATTCCCCAGGTATGAGATGATGTGTTCGTCAGCAAAGATTTGTTGACAGAACAGATGAACATGTACATGGAAGAAAGGAAGGTCTCCTATTGCTGCTCTAACAAATTATCTCAAACTTAGAGGCTCAAAGTCACACAAATATATTCTCTTACATTATGGAGGTTGGGAGTCTAACACAGATCTCACTGGAATAAAATCAAGGTTTCGGCAGGGCTGTATGTGTTTATTTGCCTATTCCAGCATCTGGAGGTAGCTTACATTCCTTGGCTCATGGCCCCTTCTTCCAATCACACTGACTGTGACCCTCCCTCGTCTCTTTTTTTAACTTATAGAGATCCTTGTGATTAGCTTGGGCTCACCCAGATAATCCAAGATCATCTCCCCGTCTCAATAACCTCAACTGAGTCCCATTTGCTGAGCCCCTTTTGCCATATAAGGTGACTTTCACAGGTTTCTGGGGTTTGGATGGGGACTTTTTGAGGGATTCTGCCTACCACAGTGGGTATCGGTGGTTATAATATTACCTTTGCATTACATTACATTGTTTTAAAAAGTTTTGTTTTTTAATATGAAATTAATAGATTCTCAGAAAATAAAGAAGAAAATAGGCATCACCTGTGGATAACTGCCATTAAAATTTTGATATAGATTATTCCAAACTTTGTGAAAACACCTCAAGGAGCTTGGTGAGTCGGGTGGCAGATCTGTAGGTCCTAAGAGGCTATTCTAAGGATTTTGGCATTTACGTTCCCCTCCCCTAGTGGGTGTCTATTTTGTTGTTATTTTAACAGTTTTATTGAGGTATAATGGACATACAATAAACAACACTCGTTTAAAGTGCACAGCTGATCAGTTCCGGCATATGTATACACCTCCGAAACCATCACCACAGTGAAGATCATGACTGTGTTCATCAGCCCTAGAAGTTTCCTTGTGCCCACTAGTAATACCTCTCTGCCCTTATCCCCATCCACAGGCATCCACTGATCTGTTTTCTCTCACTGTAGATTGTTTTACATTTTCCAATATTTTTAAGAAATGGGATCATACCACATATACTCTGTTTTTTACCTGGCTTTTGTCACTCAACAAAATTATCCTGAGATTTATCCATATTTTTATGTATATCAGTCATTCATTCCTTTTCCTCCCTTAAAAGCAAGATGCCTCCTTTATGATGGATTTAGTGTTACTAAAAAATACTGGGCTAGATGACTTTATTTGGCAAACATGCTGAGAGCCCAGTGGACCCGTGCCATGTCTGGCCTTTTTTCAGGTGCCATGGGGAGAAGAGGCAACTCGACCTCAGAACTCCTGGACCCCCTTTCTGTGGAGAGGATAGTCATAAAGAGAAGTTAGTATTCAGCTTATTCAACTTGCTTCTGTGTTTGACAAAGGTGCCAAGACAATGCAATGAGTAGCCTTTGTTGCTAGGTGCGTGTCTGCTGGCTGCCTGCGTGTACTAGGTAGGGATGCAAACTGTGTTTCTAACTCTGGGATTTATGTCAGGTACAACTAGGGGATAGACATGGTCTGATAAGTTGCTGAGGTTCTTAATGGTGAGTGTGTCCACAGCTGAGCCCGCCTTGGTTTGTGTTTTAAGGGACACATTTGGACTGGAAAGAAGCTTAAAAAGTAGACAAGTTGGATTCTGCTCCATGGCAAAACAGGAAGCTTTCTTTGGGCCCTGCCAGCTTCCCTTTCCAAACTGAGCAGGAATGGTCAGCAATGTAGTCTTGCAGAATGCTTGTCATTTCTAGTGCATTTAAAAAATTGTTATTGTATCCTTAAAACATCTATATCCTTAGCATCACCTCCCCCCCCATTGGATTGAGTACAGAGTGGTGAAAAGGGGAAAGGTCAGCTGAACAGCTGTGATTTCATTTTGCCTAGTATTTAATAGGTTATTTGATTGATATTCCCCCAAAGAACTGACTAATTTAGGGATTTAGTTGGCCAGATCAAGCAGACACAGGCCTGGATATGTTCCCTAAAATTGCTTTATAGTGCAATACACCAAACTCCCCTTTTTTACAAAGGCAAAAACTAGGGAAGGGGGTGGTTCTCATCCCTTTTGAGGATTGTGTTGAAGGATGAGCCAGACTGTTGGCCTGCTTCAATGATAAGCTAGCCCCAGACAGAGGTTACAGAGCAGAATGCATTTACACCCACAGAATTGCTCTTTCTGTTTTGGACACAGCTCTCCATATTACTTAGTCAGTGTTTATGCAATGCTGTGCAAGTGCCAAGAGCTGTCCATTCAGCTCCCCTATGTCTTTTGATTGGAACATTTAATCCATTTACATGTAGGTTATTATTGTTAGGTACTTATTCACTGCATTTTTTCCCTTTGTACCTGTGTTTCTCTATTTCTTCTTAAAGCAGTCCCTTTAGCATCTCTTGCAATGCTGTTTGGTGGAGATGTAATTCTTTAGCCCATTTTTAAAATCTGGAAACCTCTTTCACCTTCCATTTTAATTTTTTATAGTTTTTTAAAAAGATATTTATTTTTAGAAAGGGGAATGGAGGGAGGAAGAAAGGTAGAGGGACATGAGTATGCAAGAGACACAATTGGTTGCCCCTTGCATGCCCCCCAACTGGGAACCAGGCATGTGCCCTGACTGGGAATCAAACCAGCAACCTTTCGACCTGCAGACCAGCACTCAATCCACTGAGCCACACCAGCCATGGATAACTGTCCACTTTAAATGAGAGCCTTGCTGGGCAGAGTAGTCTTGGTTGGAGGTCCTTGCTTTTCATTACTTGGAATATTTCATGCCAGTCCCTTCTGGCTTTTAGTGACTCTGTTGAGAAATCAGCTGATAGTCTCATTGGAGCTCCCTTGTATGTTACTGGCTGTTACTCCCTTATTGCTTTTAAGATGAACTCATTGTCTTTAAGTTTGTCATTTTATTTATTAATTTTATTTTTAAATTTTATTGTATTTTTTCCATTACCATTTAGTCCCCATATACCCCCCTCTCCCCCAGCAATCACCACACTGTCATCCATGACCATGAGTCCATTCTCCTTTTTGCTCAGTCCCTCCACCCACTATCTCCCCCCACCACTAGCTGTCATCCTGCCCTCCATCTATGGTTATCTCCCCATTTTTCTTGTTAGTTCCGTTTGTTCATTAGAGTCCACATATGAGAGAAATCATATGGTTTTTGTCTTTCTCTGACTGACTTATTTCACTTAGCATAATGTTCCCGAGGTCCATTAATAATGTTGCAAAAGGTAAAATTTTCAACTTTTTTATGACCAAGTAGTATTCCATTGGGTAAGTGTCCCTAGTTGTTTTATCCACTCATCTAATGATGGACACTTGGGCTGCTTACATATCTTTGTAATTATAAATAATACTGCAATGACCAAAGGGATGCTTATGTTCTTTCATATTAGTGTTTTGGGTTCCTTGAGATACATTCTCAGAAGTGGGATTGCTGGGTCAAAAGGCAGATCAATTTTCAATTTTTTGAGGTATCTCCATACTGTTTTCCACAGTGGCTGCACTAGTCTGCATTCCTACCAACAGTGCACTAGGGTTCCCCTTTCTCCATATTCTCACCAGCACTTGTTGCTTGTTGATTTATTGATGATGGTCATTCCAACAGGTGTGAAATAGTATCTCCTTGTGGTTTTAATTTGCATTTCTCTGATGATTAGTGATGTCAAGCATCTTTTCATATGTCTGTTGACCATCCATGTGTCTTCTTTGGAGAAGTGTCTATTCAGGTCGTTTGCCCATTTTTTAATTGGGTTGTTTATTTTTTTGGTGTTGAGTTTTGTAAGTACTTTATAAATTTTGGATATTAACCCGTTACCAAATGTATGGGAAATATGTTCTCCCATTCTGTGGGTTGTCTTTTTATTTTGTTGATGATTTCCTTTGCTGTGCAAAACCTTTTTAGTTTGATGTAGTCCCATTTGTTTACTTTTTCTTTTGTTTCTCTTGCCTGGGGAGATATATCCAATAAAAATTGCTACAAGAAATATCTGAGATTTTGTTGCCTATGTTAACTTCTAGGATTTTTATGGCTTTAGGACTAATGTTCAAGTCTTTGATCCATTTTGAATTTATTCTTGTGTGTGGTGTAAGAAGGTGGTCTAATTTCATTTTTTTCACGTATCTGCCAAATTTTCCCATCACCATTTTTTGAATAGATTATCTTTAGTCCATTGTATGTGCTTGCTCCCTCTGTCAAATACTAACTGACTATAAAGATGTGGGTTTATTTCTGGGCTCTCTATTCTGTTCCATTGATCTCTGTGCCTGTTTTTATGCCAGTACCATGCTGTTTTGGTTACTATGGCCTTATAGTGTAGTTTGATATTAGGTAGCATGACTCCTCCAACTTAGTTCTCCTTCCTCAGGCTCACTGTTGCTATGCAGGGCCTTTTGTGGTCCATATAAATGTTTAAAATATTTGTTCTAGTTCAGTGAAAAATGTCATTGGAACCTCGATAGGAATTTGCATTAAACCTATAGATTACTTTGGGTAGCATGGACATTTTAATGATGTTAATTCTTCCTGTCCATGAAATTGGTAAGTGCTTCTACTTATTTGTGTCTTCTTTAGTTTCTTTCTTCAGTGTCTTATAATTTTCTGTGTACACTACGCAGCAGAAAGAAAGAAGGCACTTCTACCCTTCATGACAGCGTGGATGGAACTGGAGAGCATTATGACAAATGAAATAAGCCAGGTGGTGAAAGACAAATACCATGTGATCTCACCTATAAGTGGAACGTAATCAACCAACCAAACAAGCAAGCAAAATATAACCAGGCATTGTAATAAAGTACAAACTGATAGTAACCAGAGGGAAGGGTGAAGGGGGTAACGGGGGAAAGAATGGGAAGGGTCATCAAGGAACATGTATAAAGGACCCAAGGACAAAGCCAAAGGGGCGTAGGACTGAGGGTTGGAGGTGGAGTTGTGTGGGCCGGGGTAGAGTGATAGGGGGGAAATGGAGACAACTGTACTTGAATAACAATACAAAAAAGAAAAAGATTCTGTGTACAGGTCTTTTACATCCTTGGTTAGGTTTATTCCTAGGTATTTTATTCTTTTTGAAGCAGTTGTGAATGGGATTGTTTTCTTAATTTCCCTTTCTTTTTGTTCATTATTGGCATATAAAAATGCAACTGATTTCTGGATATTAATTTTCTATCCCACTACATTGCTGAAATCATTTATCATTACTAGTAGTTTCTTGGTGGACTCTTTGGGGTTCTCTATCTACAGTATTATGTCATCTGTAAATAAAGACAGTTTTTACTACTTCCTTTCCAACGCATCTTCCTTCCAGTACTATGCTGAATAAGAGTGGTGAAAGCAGGCCTCCCTGTCTTATTCCCAATCTTAAGAGGAATGTTCATAATTTTTGCCCATTGAGTATGATGCAGGCAGTGGGTGTGCCATATAGGACCTGTATTATGTTTAGGTATGTTCCTTCTAATTCTACTTTGCTGAGAGTTTTTATCATAAATCGGTGCTGGATTTAATCAAATGCATTTTCTGCATTTATTGATACAATCATGTGGTTTTTAACCTCTTTGTTTATGCAGTGAATTACATTTATTGATTGCAAATATCGTATCAAACTTGCATTCCCAGAATAAATCCCACTTGATCATGGTGAATGATCTTTTTGATGCATTGCTGCATTCAGTTTGCTAACAACTTTGTTGAGAATTTTAGCATCTATGTTCATAAGGGATATTGGCCTATAATTTTCTTTCCTTTTTTAAAGTATATTATATTGATTATGCTGTTACAGTTGTCCCATGTTTCCCACCCCTTATCCCCCTCTGCCCGACACCCCCTCTTCCACCAGCATTCCTCCCCCTGCTGTTTGTTCATGTCTGTGGATTGTGCATATAAGTTCTTTGGCTTCTCCATTTCCTATACTATTCTTAACCTCCCCTTGTCTATTTTGTACCTACCAATTATGCTTCTTTTCCCCTCTACCTTTTCCACCATTTCCCCCTCCCCCTCACCACTGATAACCCTCCATGTGATGTCCATTTATGTGATTCTGTTCCTGTTCCAGTTGTGTGCTTATATTTTTCCTTCTTTGTAGTGTCTTTATCTGGTTTTGGAATTAGGATAATGCTGACCTCATAAAATAAGTTTGGGAGCCTTCCTTCTTAATTTTTTGAAATAGTTTGAGAATGAGAGGTGTTAGTTCTTCTTGAAATGTTTGGTAAAATCCATCTGTGAGTCCATCCTGTGCATAGCTTTTGTTTATTGGGAGTTTTTGTATTACTGCTTCAGTTGTACTAGTTGTAATCTGTCTATTCAGTTACTCTGATTTTTCCTGGTTTAGTTTGGGAAGATTGTATGTTTTTAGGAATTTATCCATTTTATCTAGGTTGTCCAGTTTTTTGGCATATAGTTATTCATAATATACAATACTTTGTATTTCTTTGGTGTCCATTGTTATTTCTCCTCTCTCATTTTTGATTTTATTAATTTGGGTCTTTTTTCTTGATGAGTCTTATTAAATGTTTGTCAATCTTGTTTAACTTTTCAAAGAACCAACTCTTGGATCCCAGCTATTATTCAGTTAGTTACTCAGGATGATTGCTCTAAAATGTAGTTGTAATTCCAGATTGGTCCTTGGAAGAGGTTAGTGTAGCTTCCACTTCTCTGCCTTCTTGCACCTCCAAGTTTTGCCATTTTAATTGTCATGTGTCTTGGAGTGGGCCTCTTTTGATTCATCTTGATTGGGACTCTCTGTGCTTCTTGAACCTGCATGACTTTTTTCTTCACCAAGTTAGGGAAGTTTCCTGTTGTTATTTTTTCAAACAGGTTTTCTAGCACTTACTCTCTTTCTTCTTCTGGTATCTCTGGTATGATGCAAATGTTATTACGTTTGATGTTGTCCCAAAGCTCCCTTAAACTATCCTTGTTCTTTTTATGTCATTTTTTTGTTGTTGTTGTTGCTCTGACTGGCTGTTTTTTCTACTTTGTCTTCCATCTTGCTGATTTGATCCTCTGCATCGTCTAGCCTGCTTTTAATTCCTTGTAGTGTATTCTTCATTTCAGGTATTGTATTCTTCATTTTCACCTGGTTCTTATTCATAGCTTCTTTGTCTTTTTTCATGCTGATGTAGTTCCCACAAATTTCCTTGTAGTTCCCATAAGGTTCCTTGTAGTTTTAAGTTCCTTGAGCATCCTTATAACTATTATTTTGAACTCTATGATAATTTGCTTCCCTCGATTTCATTTAGCTCTTTTTCTGGGGATTACTTCTTTTCTTTCAATTGTGGGTGTTTTGGGTTTTTTTTATTTATTTACTTTTAGACAGAGAGGAAGGGAGGGAGAAAGAGAGGGAGAGAAACATCAATGTGCGGTTGCCTCTTGTGTGCCCCCACTGGGGACCTGGCCCACAACCCAGGCATGTGCCCTGACTGGGAATTGAACCAGTGATCCTTTGGTTCGCTGGCTGGCATTCAATCCACTGAGCCATACCAACCAGGGTTAGGGGTGCTTCTTTGTCTTCCCATTTTAGCTGTCTGTTTTTGTTTGTTTCCATGTATCAGATTGATCTGCTTTGACTCCTTGTCTTCATGGGGTGACCTTATATGGTAGGGGTCTTGTGGGACTCAGTAGTGCAGTCTCCTTGAACTCCTGAGCTGGGTGCTCTAGGAATAGCCCTTATGCATTTTATGTGGGTCCTTCTTAATTTGGGTTTTGATTGTTATTGCTCCGTTCATGGCTGGGTTCTCCCCTCTGGCTGTCTGATTGACAGTATGAACCCCTACCATATCTTGTATGCTGTTGTACAGGTACTGACAAAGCAAAAAAAAAAAAAAAAAAACACAGAAAACAAAACCCAAACAAGCAAAAATACGGCCCAACAACAACTGCAACATAATGACAAGCAAACAAAGATTAATAAAGGAAAGAATAAGAATATAAGAAAAAAGAATATGAGATGACTAAAGAAAAGGAAAATGATTGTGAGTGGACAGAGGAGGAGAAATAATAAGAGTACGGAATAGAAACAAGGAGTCATCACAAAAGTTCAAAGAAAGGGAAGCAATAAAATAAATTTTAAAGTGAAAATAAGGGAAGAAAGAAGGCAAAATGGAATAAGAAAAGGATAGAGTATAATAAGAGATTGGAAGTAAAAATAGGAACAAAATGGAAGAAAAAGAAAAGATGTTAGAAAGCTATATGAAGGAAAAATAATGCAAATAATTAAAAAGAATGAAGTGGAATACAACTCAACAGAGTTTAGTGCTTGCCTGCTGGGTTCTCCTTCTGTATATGATTCTGGTGTTGTCTGAAGCTGGTGTAAGCCAATGTCAGATGTCGTCCCCATCTAGCTTTAGCAGCCTGTTTGAAGCTATAAGGAATCCACAGTCTGCGGCGTCTCCTTCAGGCTTGGTTGCATCTGGGATATTCCTCACTGCTCTGCCCTGCTGGATTTTTTTTTTCAGCACATAGCCCAGGGTTGAGTCATCTAATGACCAAAAGCACCACAGATTCCACCTCCACCTGCCTCTGTCTGTGGTTCTTTATTAGTCTTAGCCTAGCTGCTGACCTGTCTGTTTCTGGCAGGGTTTCTGGTGCAATCGGAGGATGGGACCCCTGCATCTCCCTTGAGAGAAACTGTTCAGACTTCAGGGAAGATGATGGGTGTATTCCCCTGCCCCTGCACCACATGTCTTGGTCTGTCCCAGATTATTTCCAGTAGTGTGTAGTTTTTTATGAGTTATCTGTCTATTTCATGTGAAGGGCCAATATGTGTAAAACGGTCAGCTCTTTCCTGCTTGGAGCTGATGGCAGGTCTGTTTAAAAGCTGAGGCTTTCTGGGGTCAGTCTCCCTCTTTCAGCTTCTCTGTTCTTCCCTGTGGTTGCTTGGTTGTTCTCCAAAGCCTTTTGATGAGGGTGTGTAAACCGAGACCAAATCTGTTGAAATAGGACTAGCAGGTTTCCGCTTTGTTGGAATTGCATTTTGTAGGGCACTCAGTGAGGGGAGAAGAGCCCCTGCTCAGAGCCAACCCCTTCCATCTTTGCCAGAGATTTGGGCTCTCGCTTCCTCAGGTGGGCTCACTGTTGGTTCAGGATGGATACGTTCATCTTTCCCCTTTGCAAGAGTGGGCTCAGCAGCCCTGGACTTCAGGGGATAGATCAAAAGAGCCCACTGGGGTTGGAGCAAGACCAGACCACAGGTGGGGAGTAGGCTTTCTTTCTCAACCTAAGATCTCAGTAGGGGGCTAAGCTCTCTGTTCTGCTCCCAGGCACTATCCTCCCAAATCCTCACACTTTGAGAGTCCCTGTTAAAGTTTCTCTTTCTTCCCCCTGTGGAAATGCACCCAGTGGAGGAATCTTGTACCTGGAAGGACTGCGATGCAGAGTTACCCCTTGGATGTGGTGTCTGCAGGAGGGGGACAGGCATGCCCCTCCCTTCCTAGAGGATTGTACTCTGCAAGGTGGCCTACATGACTGCTCAATTCCCAGCCCACAACCTTTGGAGACACAGTCTAGAGCTTTTTGTTCCATGTAGTCCCCAGTTTACTTGCTAGTTGAGCTGGGTGGGGCTAAAAATCCTGTGTTGTGCTAATTTCTGGTTTCTCTGCTAAATTGGTTTCAGTGGGATAGGATCTGAAGAACCAGTGTGGCTTAGTGTGACTCAGGAAAGTTCAGAATGGCCCTGTTTGGAGATCCCCCCCATGGAAAAGCACCAAGCAGGGGGATCCTACACTCAGCAGAGCTGCTCTGCAGAGTTTCCCCTCTGGATGTGGTGTCTGCAACCTTGCAGAAGGGGGATAGGCATGCCCCTCCCTTCCCAGAGGATTTTACTCTGCTAGGGAGTCTTCCTGGCTGCAAATAATCCCAGGTGCTCAACTCTTGCATGTCTAACTTCCAGCCCACAGCCCTTGTAGGAGACACAGTCCAGAACTCTCTGCTCCATGCCACCCCTGGCTTGCTTATAAGCTGAGTTGAGCAGGGCCCCCAGAAAACCCCTCATTACACAAATATCTGATATCCCTGCCCAGGTGGATTCAGTTGGGAAAGACTTGGAGATCCATCATGGCCTTGTGTAGCTAAGAAAAGTTCAGAATGGGCCAAAAAAACAAACAAACAATTTTTCCCATTCCACAAGGCTTGTCCGCACAGCCACAGCACCAGCGTTAGCTCATGCTGGGGGGCAGGGCACTGCCCCTGCACTTGCGTCAGGAGAAACTGGTTTTCTTTCCCAATCTACTCAGCAAGATCTCTGTTTTGGACTCCCCTCTGCATTGTCCAAATCTCTGATCTCTCTCCCCAACTGGTGTCAGTGAAAAAGAATCCGTAGATCCAATGTGGCTTGGTGTATCTGAGAGAAGTTCAGAATGGGTCCAAGAAAATCACTTCCTTATCTGCTAGATTTCTCTATCTGTGATTTCAGTCTGGCCTCTTTTCTGGCAGAGTAGCTGCATGCAGGGTCCTTACCTGGCCACATTTCAGTTCATTTTTAAAAGTCTGTATGTGGTACCTGCACCACAGTACTGAGTCATTGTCTGGTTCTCTGCACATACAACCTCCCCAGAAAGCTAAATGTCTCTCAAGGTCATGGCTGGCTGCAGGCTATAGGTTCCTCTGACAGACTCAAGTGTGACAACCTGATCATTTTTGGAGACTGAATCCCTATCTGGAGCTCTTCAGGTTGGTGCTACAGCTATGGATGTGCTGTTTGCTGTGTTTGTGTAGCCTGGGTCTCCCAGACTCAGTATATCCCTCCAAGTTACTCCGTATTAGGGTCGAGGATCTCTGTGTGTGAGTAAGGCTCCCTGCTCCAAGAGGGGAGGGAGCTCCAAAGCTGCTGTTTCTGTCAGGTCTTTCCACTGCTGCAGGTGTCATGCATGGGGTATTTTCCCTTCAACTTATAAAATCCCCTTACTGGATGGTAGAAAGCTTCTTTGGTACTCCCCAGCTTCAAAACTTCCTACCAGCTAAGATTCCATTGATTGTTCAGGTTAATTGTTAGAAGATCAACTGAAAATCTGGGTTGAGAGCAGGAGTATGTAGACTCAGCTACCACCTACTTGGCTGTCCTCTGTAGTCCAAATCCTAAAATTTGTGTGAAAATTCAAGGGACCCAAAGTAGCCAAATAGTTTTGTAAAAGAAGAATGAAGTTGGTGAACTCACACTTCCCAATTTCAAACCTTATTACAACACAGCAGATTCAAGACTGTGTAGTACTGGCACAAGGATAATCATATACATAAACGGAATAGGATTGAGAGTCAAGAAATAAACCCTCATATTTATGCTCAGCTAAATTTTGACAAAGGTGCCAAGACAGTTCGGTGAAGGAAAGAACAGTCTTTTCAACAAATAGTTCAGGGACAATTGAATTTGTATATATCTATATATGGATATAGATATATAGATATATACAGATATAGATATAGATATATAGATAGATATAGATATAATATGGATTTTGTACCCCCTACCTCTTACCATACCCAATATTAACTCAAAATGGATCCTAAATTTTAAATGCAAGAACTAAAACTATAAAACTCTTAGAAGAAAACAGGAGTAAATCTTCATGACCTTGGTTAGGCAAAGTATTTTTAAATATGGCACCAAAAGCCCAAGTAATAAAAGAAAAAAAAAGAAAATTGGACTTCAAAATGAATGTAATGTGCTTCAACAGAAACCATCCAGAAAGTGAAAAGACAAAGCACACAAATGGAGAACTTTTGCAAATCATTTATCTGGTACGAGACTTGTATCCAGATTATATAAAGAACTCTTACAACTCAATAATAAAAAGACAAATGGCCCAATTAAAAATGAGCAAATAATCTGAATAGGCATTTCTTTCCATGGGCCTTTTTATCTTCTCACTTGCCCTATGGCAAGAAGGCTCTTTGGTAGGAGGACTTTCCATATTTTCTAGGCCACCAATTGGAGAAACCTCCCCTGAAAGTGGCTTCTGTTTTCTGACTGATCCACAGTGTTGCAGTTTGATCCAGACTTATTACCAGAAGCAGATGAATTACTAGGAAGCACTTCCAAATTGAGTTTTGAGGCCTCTAGGTTCATTGTCTTCCTAACTTGAAGGCACTCACTTGTTATGAAGTTATTTCTCAAAACTTCAGTGCTTAGAAGAGTAACTCTGTGGATTTTCCTTGGCATAAAATGTGTTCCTTAGTTTCTTTTTAAAATATTTTATTTATTTATTTTTATAGAGAGGGGAAGGTAGTGAAAAAGAGAGGAACAGAAACATCATGTGTAGTTGCCTCTTGAGCAACCCCAATGGGGAACTGGCCCGCAAGCCAGGCATGTGCTCCAACTGGGAATCAAACCACCAACCTTTCAGTTTGCAGGCTGGAGCTCAATCCACTGAGCCACACCAGCCAGGGTTGCTTATTAGTTTAGAGTAAGTGTTAAGGGTTGCTTTCCTGGACATAGATGGTCCTGGGTTTCCAATCTAAGCATCTGCTAGGAGAGTAGTTAATTCGAGGAAATGAACTAAGCACTGTGATAGGAGAAGAACTTCTGGTATGTGGGGATATGCAGAAAGAAACAAGGCTATGTGCATTGCTTTGGAACTTATAGTCAACTGTGAGGGCCACAAGCCTAGACATGAAGTCTGCCTGGAAAAAGTCCAGCCATTGTTAATACAGTGAGCATGGGTTGCATGACATCAGTGTAATCTGGCAGCCAATGAGAGTGGACTGGAATGTGCATGTATGAATGATGGTGACTTCACTGTACTAGTCAGTGGGGGTGGTAGATGCCATTGAATGAGCATGTGTACTGTGTGGTCATCACATTCAAAATGACTGAGTGAGCAGAGAAACGAATCTGCACCAAATTTTGTGTTAACTTTGAACATTCCTCTGTGGAAACTATTCAGATGATTCAGAAGGCCACAGCTATGGGTGATTAGCAGCTTCATCAAGATGACATACTTGCTCATGTATCACGTCAGGAATCTCAGAGCGTCCCAAAGAAGTTGGACCCAAGGAAGCACACACCAAGGCACATCATCATTACATTACCCAAGATGAATGATAAGGAATCTTAAAAGCAGCAAGAGAAAATGAGGCAGTTACCTACAAAGGAGTTCCCATAAGACTATCAGCTGATTTCTCCAAAGAAACTTTACAGACAAGAAGGGGCTGGAAAGAAGTATTCAAAGTCAGGAAAGGCAAGGATGTACATCCAAGATTACTCTATCCAGCAAAGGTATCATTTAGAATGGAAGGGCAGATAAAGTGCTTCCCAGATAAGATAGAGTTAAAGGAGTTCATCATCACCAAGCCCTTATTAAATGAAATGTTCAAGGGACTAATCTAAGAAAAAGAAGATCAATACTATGAACAGTAAAATGACAACAAACTCACAACTATTAACAACTGAACCTAAAAAACAAAACCAAAAACAAACTAAGCAAACAACTAGAACAGGAACAGAATCACAGAAATGGAGATCACATGGAGGGTTATCCGTGGGGAGGGGATGGGGGATGAATGGGGGAAAAGGTACAGGGAATCAGAAGCATAAATGGTAGGTACAAAACAGGTAGAGGGAGGTTAAGAATAGTATAGGAAAGGGAGAAGCCAAAGAACTTATATGTACTACCCATGGACATTAATTAAGGCGGGGGGCATGCAGGGCTGAGGTGGATAAAGGGGGGGAAAAAGTGGGACAACTGTAATGGCATAACCAATATAATATACATTAAAATAAATTAAACATAATAAATAACTAAATAAAAAATAATTATACTGATACCTGCCCTGGCCAAATGGGTCAATCAGTTGGAGTGTCATCCAATACACCAAAATGGTTTCAGGTTTAATTTCTGGTCAGGACGCACACCTAGGTTGTAAGTTTGATCCTTAGTTGGGGTGCATATAGGAGGCAACATATCCTCGGGTGAGGATTAAAACAAATTATACCAATATCCACTTGTGTTTTTATTTATGTTGGCCATAGGACATGCCATGTGCATTGATCATTATTAGTCAAGAGCCTGTAGCATCAGAAATGTTTTGGGATGGCCTTGTGATATTCTTGTGCCTTGATTTCCAAGGCTTATGTCAGATCAGTGGGATCTAAAGATTCATCAGACACTGGGTGAATTCAGATCAGAGGGTAACTTTGTTTTGTCTGTATCTGTTAAGCTTTTGAACATTTTAGTAACACTTCTACAAGCTATTTACTCATGTATTTTTATTGAGAGCCTTGTATTTACTAGTAGGTCTACTAGTAAATTCTACTTCACTTAATATCAAATTTAATAATAACTAATATTTGAGAGATTCCTATATGTCAGATATTGAGCTAACCCCCTTATATGTATATTGACCAATTTCATCCTTACATCAACCCACTGGAGTGGAGTTTGCTATTACCTTCATTTCACATATGAGGAAGCTGAGGCATGGAGCTGTCAAGGCTCTTGTCCAAGGTGTCTGTGCTGGCGAGTGGCAGAGCTCGGATCTACACTTAGACCGTTTGGTTCTAAAGCTCTTCATCAGTCCTGATATTTGCATGTGTTGTCCTGGAAGCAGCTTTGGACCAGAGTTGGGAAGCCTTGAGCTCCAGTTTTTGATATGGCACCAACAGTTCACTTTCAGCAAGAAACTTAGTATCTTGCACTGCTTCTTAGAAACTGTGGCCCCAAGAGCAATGTGCCTCTTGTCACTGGGCTATCATGAGACCTCAAACCTCCCAGCACATTATAATAGCACTTCTTTTGTCCACAGTCCCTTTGTTTCTGTCATGTATTCCACCTTATCCCATTCTAGGGGTGAGCAATCAAGTACAATATTTTCATTTTACATATGGGCAACACGTCATTTCTGTTAGGTCATGTGAATGTTCCAGGAACCCCCAGTCAGTGAGTGACAGAACTGTGATGAGATGTCATATCTTCTGGTCCTAGGGTAATTTCTGTTTCTGCTACCAAATGATTAATTGCTGGGACCCACAGGTTCCCACTTGATCAGGCATCTGATCTCTGAGATCCTGTGGTACTGTCTTAGAGAGCTGAATGCTGAGGTTGGTATCTGGAGACAGCTATTGCATTTTTAACTGAGATATATAATGTAAAATTTTCCATTTTAAAGTCTACAAATCCATGGTTCTTAGTATACTCACTACGTTATATAGCCATCACTACTATCTAACTGAAGAAAGTTTGCATTATCCCAAAAAGAAACAGTGTACTTATTAGCAGTAACTCCCATACCCCTACCCCTAGCCCCTGACACCCACTCCATTTTTATTTGGCTAAGGAGTCTTCAGGTTCTCAGCTCTGACTTCTGTGGAAAAGGTTATCCTTGTGGGCCTTCTAAGTACCTTTGGGTTTCCTCCGAAGAGCTATCATAAATGGGGTATATTTACCTTTCTGTGTAGAAAGGAAGAATGAAATTGCCCTTTCAGTTAGCGAGGTGGCTTACATAATTTGTAAAAATAAATCATCTTCCCACCTTTAAAATCAAGCTACTTTTCATGTGTATAGGATGCATACTATATACTTCCTCAAGATATGTGAAAATACGAGTACTTTTAGGCATGGCACCTGAATCTAAATCCTTCCCTTGTTTACCAAGTTTTCCTTTAAATAACAGGTAACTGGAGTGCAGTGTGCCCTGCGAATACCTGAAATCAAGTGCCTGGACACTGCAGATGTATTGATGGTGGTGGCTATTCTGGACTGAAATGCTGATCCCTGGCTTCTGATGAACTACTGCCTTTGCATTATTACTATCCTCTCTGGGAGTGCTTTAAATTTATTCATGAAACTAGTGGGAGCTCAGCTGGCAATGGCTAAATCTATTTAGTAATCAAAATTCATGTTCCCTTGCAGTGCTGCAGTGCTTAGCTAACCCAGAGGATATTAATTACTCAGCATGCTTTGAAGTGTAAAAGCATACATTTATCAAGACAAATGTGTTCAAATCTAGATTGAGACAACAAGAGTTAATTTAAAACAGTGCAAAAATTTAAGGAAATCCAGGACTACCATAATTTAGTGTCTTTGGTCTGTTTCCACCCTCTCTAGCATGAGGTGGGAGACCTACTTGTTTGTGTTAAGGGAGAAAAATTATTTTTACTAAAGACATTTGTAAAACTGATCACGCATGTCAGTGAGTTTGTTGCATAGATTTCACAAGTGGCATTCAGGAATGTTTCCCTAGCAGGCAGGGGCTTCCTGCAGCATGGAAGTATGAAGTTGTTTTTCCAACCTGTATGTTTTCCCTTTATTACTCATGGCCCTAGTGGCCCCCTACATGAGGGCAGGGGAAACACATGACTTCTACAAGCAGACCCCATCAAGTGAGGTTTTTATCACATTAAGGGGGAACATCTTTATTCCATGGCTCATTTCAGCTTAAATCAAGCTGTGTCCATCACTCTATCTATAGGCTCAATCTACTGGGGTTGATTTTAGTCTTATTCTCTAAACCCAAGAGATCAGGGACCTATGCCAGAGTCCTAGTAACTGGGTCATGATTTGGTCTCTCAGGTCAGAATTTGATTCTTACCCACCTTCTTCTAGTGGATACTCACTGCATTTAATGGCCGAGTCAGACTCTTCTTTGAAAGATAGCTCTATTCCTTTGAAGTTGTGGTTTAGAAGGAGGTACTAACCCTGCTGCTGGGCAGGTGGATTTTGTGGTGACTTTCTTGCACAAACTTAAGTATGACATGGGTGTTTGTGGAAGCTCCAGTCAGACATAAAAATGGAAAATACTGAGACGACGTTTTCTATGATTTACTAGTCCCAGGAGTCCCTTGCATTCTTATTCATCCACGGAAAAAGGCCAAGATTCTAAAATCTGAAAACAAAAGCACAGTTTAGGTGAGTATTTATTCACTTAGGATTTGTACTAGACCCTTTCCAAAAACATGAAAACCTCTTATATGCACAAAGGAAAAAGGTAGACAAAAAACCCTCCTTAGAGAGCAGGGAGATGTTAACTGGGCACTTGAGAGACACCCATCTCCCTGGCTGAGTTGTGACTGTACCTCTGAAATCTTCAGCAGCCAGGGTCCATGCTGTCTCTGCAGTTCTTAATCCATGAACAGAGAGCACATATGTTCCTCTGCGGAGGTGAGTTTACTCTTGGCATTAAACCTAAATGGATTGGTCACAAAATAAATGTCAGGTACTATCTACTGGTGATTCTGTGGGAACAGATCGAATGTGCTCTCACAGCATTGAGACAGAGTTTGGAAAATCACAATGAACGTACCTTTAGGGAGTGCCTCCGTGCTTCTGGGCCTCTCTTTGGCATAGGCCTAGAGTTTGAGGCCCATACCTCAAGCAGCTCACTGTCCAGAGCAGCAAGTATAATGTGATCATTGAAATTAGCGGTTGAAATGTGGCTATTGTGACTAAGAAGATAAATTTAAAACTTGTTTTAAATTATACTTTATTGACTATGCTATTACAGTTGTCCTGATTTTTCCCCCTTGGAACCCCCGACCCAGCACCCTATGTCTGCCTCTGGCAATTCCCCCACCCTTGTTCATGCCCATGGGACATGCGTTTAAGTTCTTCGGCTACTCCATTTCCTATACTGTACTTTACATCCCCATGACTGTTTTGTAACTACCTATATATACTTAATCCCCTCACCTCTTCATGCAGTCCCCCATACCCCCTCCCATCTGGCAACCATCAAAACACTCTCCATATCTGTGATTCTGTCCCAGTTGTTCTTCTTTGCTTAGTTTGTTTTTTAGATGCAAGTGTTGATAGATTTCTGGGGGGGTTGCCATTTTATTGGTCATAGTTTTGATTTTCTTTCAAATAAGACCCTTTAATATTTCATATAATAATGGTTTGGTGATGATAAACTCCTTTAGTTTTTTCTTGTCTGAAGCTCTTTATCTGTCCTTTGATTCTAAATTATATTTTGCTGGGTAGAGCAATCTTGGCCTTAGGTCCCTGCTTTTCATGACTTTGAATATTTCTTGCCAATCACTTCTGGCCTGCAAAGTTTCTTGTGAGAAATCAGCTGATACTCTTATGGGAACCCCCCTGTAGGTAACTAACTTCTTTTCCCTCACTGCTTGTCAGATTCTCTCTTTACTTTTAACATTTGACATTTTTATTATGATGTGTCCTGGAGTGGGCCTCTTTGCATCCATCTTGTTTGGGACTCTCTGTGCTTCTTAGACTTGCATGTCTATTTCCTTCACCAAATTAGGGATGTTTTCTTTCATTATTTTTTCAAATAGATTTCCAATTTCTTACTCTTTCTTTTCTCCTCCTGGCACTCCTATGATGTGAATGTTGGATCTCTTGAAGTTATCCCAGAGGTTGCCTATACAGTCCTCTTTTTTTTTTTAATTCTTTTTTCTTCTTCTTGTTTCAATGGTTGTTATGTACTTCCTTATGTTCCATGTTACTGATTTGATTCTTGGCTTCATCCATTCTACTGTTGTTTCCCGGTAAATTGTTCTTTGTTTCAATTAGTGTAGCCTTCATTTTTGACTGGATCTTTTTTGTGCTGTCGAGGTCCTCACTGAGTTCCTTGAACATCCTTATAACCAGTGTTTTGAACTCTGTATCTGATAGATTGCTTATCTCCATTTCATTTAGCTCTTTTTCTGGAGTTTTGACCTGTTCTTTCATTTAGGCCATGTTTCTTTGTCTTCTCATTTTGGCAGCCTCCTTGTGTTTGTTTCTATGTATTAGGTAGAGCTGTTTGACTCCATTTCTTGGAAATGTGGTCTTATGCAGTAGGTGTCCTGTAGGGTCCAGTGGAACAGCCTCTCCCGTCACCAGAGCTGGGTAATCCGGGTGTTCCCTTTTTGTGGGCTGAGTACACCCTCCTCTTGTAGTTAAGCCTTGGTTGCCCTGGGAGATCAATAGGAGGAATTTACGCAGGCCCGTCAGCTGCAAGGATTGGCTGTGACCACTGTACAGGGGCAGTGTGGTGGTGCTCCAGCGTGGTATGTAGCTGTCCACTGGGTGTGCTGGCCCTGGGGTTTCCCAGGTGGTGCGGGACAAGGTCATCCTCCACCTGTGTTTTGGCTGGGGTCTCCCTTTTTGAGCTATAAAGCAATCTGAGGTGGCTGCTACTTGTACTGGCCTGGAGATTCCCAGGCAAAGTCAAATTGTGAATCTAGGCTGGCTGCTGCTAGGGCTCGGCCGGGGGCTCACTGGTCAGCTGTTGCTTGTTTGTGAAGCATGAGTCATAACAAGCCATTCACATGGAAAAGCAACTTGGGTGGGCCCATAAGTTTGGTGGAGCAGAGTCTCTGGGGATCTACAAGGCAGGTCAGTGTTAGCCAGGTTGATGGAGTCTCGGATATGGCATCAGCTTGCTGGCTCTGTGGCTCTGTGCCAGGAGGGTTTAGAAAAGGGACAATGACCTCTGCTCACTTTGATGCCAGACACTTCAGTTTTTCCCTGTATACCACTGGTGCCTTTCAAGGTGCTACTCTGGTGCTGGAACTCAGAGGGAGTGAGTCCGAGTAGGTGAGTCTGTGTGTGGGTTCTTTAAGAGGCACTGCTTGGGGCTCCAGAAGTTTCTTCCACCACCTCAGTACCTACTGGTTTTTGCAGCCAGAGTTGTTGGAAATTATCTTCCTTGCACTGGAACTTCCTGGCTGGGGGATCCTGGTGTGGGGCTGAAAGTCCTCACTCCTGAGATATCCCTCCTGAATTTTTAAAAGTATATTTTACTGATTATATTATTACAGTTGTCCCTATTTTTTCCCTTTGCCCCCCTCTGCCTGGTCCCCGCCTTCCCTCCAGCAGTCCGTCCCCCCTGGTTCATGTCCATAGGTCATGCATGTAAGTCTTTGGCTTCTCCATTTCCTAATACTGTTTTTAACTTCCCCCTTTCTATTTTGTACCTACCAATTATGCTTTTTAATCCCTGTATGTTTTCTCCCATTCTCCCTCTTCCCCTTCCCCACTGAGAACCTCCCATGTAATCTCCATTTCTATGATTCTGTTCCTGTTCTAGTTGTTTATGTAGTTTTTTTTTTTTTTTAGATTCAGGTGTTGATAGTTGTCAGTTTGTTGTCATTTTACTGGTCATAGTTTTGATCTTCTTTTTCTTAAATAAGTCCCTTTAACATTTCATATAATAAAGGCTTGGTGATGGTGAACTCCTTTAGCTTTACCTTGCCTGTGAAGCACTTTATCTGCCCTTCCATTCTAAATGATAGCACTACTGAATAGAGTAATCTTGGATGTAGGTCCCTGCTTTTCATCACTATGAGTACTTCTTGTGAGTCCCTTCTTGCCTGCAAAGTTTCTTTTGAGAAATCAGGTGATAGTCTTATGTGAACTCCTTTGCAGGTAACTCTCTGCTTTTCTGTTGCTGCTTTTAAGATTCTTTATCTCTGACCTTTGGCATTTTAATTATGATGAGTGTTGGTGTGGCACTCATTGGATCCAACTTGTTTAGTACTGTCTGTGCTTTCTGGACTTGTATGTCTCTTTCCTTCACCAAATTAGGGAAGTTTTCTTTCATTATTTTTTCAGATAAGTTTTCAATTGTTTTCTCTTTCTGTTCTCCTTCTGGCATCTCTGTGATTCTGATGTTGGTACATTTGGAGATGTCCTAGAGTCTTCTTATCTTCTCATTTTTTTGAATTCTTATTTCTTCATTTTGTTCTGGTTGAATCTTTATTTCTTCCTTACGTTCCAAGTTGTTGATTTGAACCCCAGTGTCCTTCCCCTCACTGTTGGTTCCCTGTGGATTTTTCTTTATTTTACTTAGAGTAGCCTTCATTTCTTCCCTTATGCATTTGCCATACTTGATGAGTTCTCTGAGCATCCTTATTACCAGTGATTTGAACTCTGCATCTAATCCATTTCGTTTAATTCTTTTTCTGAAGTTTTGATCTGTTCTTTCACTTGGGCCATATTTCTTTCTTTCCTTAATTTGTCTGCCTCCCTGTGTTTGTTTCTGTGTATTAGGTACAGCAACTTTGACTCCCTGTCTTAGAGTACCTGTAAAGTTGTAAGGGGCGGAGTCCTAGGTATTCACCAGGGTTGGGCAATCCAATTCACCACTTTGTGGTGCTGTATGTCAGGGAGGGGTCAGAGAGGGAACAATGCTGCTTGCCTGGCTCCTGCCCCATTTCCAGTCATTTCCTCCACTTCCCATATGCGACTGGCACCTGTCTAGCCACTGCCCTGATGCTGAATCCCAGAGTGGGTGGGCTTGTGTACATTCTGGGACCATGCGGGTCCTTTAAATGGACTCTCTTGAGAGACTGGCAGTTTCTTCTGTTGCCCCAAACCACATCGGTTTTTACAGCCAGAAGTTATGAAGCTTTATTTGCCAGGCACTGGAACCTTGGGCTCTGTGGTCTGGCCTGCAGCTGCGATCGTTCACTCCCCAGCTGTCCCTCCCAGTTTTTTTCTACCACATGTGAATATGGGGCTACCTATTCTTCTGGCTGCTGCCACTGGTACTTCATTGTCACTGACTCACCACCATCACACCATACCCTCTCTGTCCCGGCTCCCTGGCCCTACCCTCCTACCAACCTGGATGAATATTTCTTCTTTAAATCTTTGGTTGCCAGACTTCCATACAGTTTAATTTTCTGGCAGTTCCAGTTGCGCTTTCTTTTGGGGTTAGTTGTGATCTTTCTTATGATTGTGTAAGGAGACAAAGCATGTCTACCTATGCCTCCATCTTGGCTGGAAACCCTCCTCCGAAATTTTCATCCACCACGCCTGGGTGAGGCACCAGGCCCTTCCGCATGTGCACCCCTCCAACCAGTCTGGATGGATGTGATTTCTTTAATTCTGTAGTTGTCAGACTTCCATTAACTCAATTCTGATGGTTCTAAGTGTTGGTTGTTCTATATTTTAGTTGTAATTTTGATGTGGTTGTGCGAAGAGGTGAGCTATGTTTGCCTATGCCACTATCTTGACAGGAAGTCTGAATTTTAAAAATTTTATTGAATTTTCATTAGTTTTAATGCAAACATGTGGCTAGTGGTTCCCATGTTGGACAGGACAGATTTAGAGAGAGGATGAATATAAACACCTAATTGGAAGGGTCAAGGCTTCAGGGTAAAGTAAGTGGAATGGACAGGAGAACAGAGGAGGGAGTGACTGATTAATTAAAATTCAAATGAAAGGCTACTTAAGGGGTACATCATTTGGGTGCTCTTGTGGATCAGGCATTTCAATCTAGGCGGGTTCTGGGTCTGACCATTTCATGGTGGAATTCCCAAACAATGGTCTGCTGTGCCTTGTTTTACAGACCTCATAAAAATGTATCCTTAGCTTTAGAACCCAGTCAGGGTGGGTCAGATTGCAATATGAGGTCAAGTTTGTGTCCCCTTCCCAAGGGATGAAGTCCGCTTCAGGACAGACACAGGCTGCTGGCGTATCTGTGGGTAGAACCAGCATGTTCCTTACTAAATGGGTCTTCTCAAGGACCTGCATAAGGCTGTGTATAACATTTCCAAAGTTCTGCTCTATGAAAGTACATTTTAAGATGGGTTTAACCAGTTCACTACATACTTTTTCCATTAAAAGAAAATTTTTGTGGTGCCCCGCAGTGGAATGAGGTAACTCTTCTGTTGAATACTTGAACATTGGTCCCCCAGATACACAGTGATTTGGGGGCTTGTAAGTTGAGCCTACAAAGAATCCAGCTGCTTTCTAATATGTACCTAGTGACAGAGGGTGAGTCGATGTTGTTAATATAGGGGATTCCTGCCTTCCTACACCCAAACAGAGTTGTGTAGCTACAGATTGCATAGTAGAGGAATGGAATACAACCCTTTAGACCATTTGACGTGTGGTATCTCTCATGAGAATATTTGTTCCCATCTTGATTTTAGTAGCTATACTTGGTCGAAGGCTTGAAGTAGTCTTCAAGCTCAGGATTTATTAAATGGAATTGAATGGTGTTGTCCCCAGAGAGTTAGAATCTATTGAATCCAAAGTCAACAAGGGATTAATAAATACTGCAGAGTTGTGTTATATTGTTCTTAACTCTTTACTTGATGATGTATAACAGAATGTACCAGAAAACAGTAGTGGAATGGCTGGGGCTAAAAACATTACTTGTGCAAGATACTTTTTTTTTTTTTTGAAGAACTTATTCTTCTAATTCTTGCATGACAAAGTAAGAATAAAGTTTTAAAGGAAGACCCAGTAAGATGAGAAGCTTATGATTCTGGAGGGTTGATACAGAACTTTTAAATTTTCAGTATCATCATCATCATCACTAGAGAAATACGTGTACATTATTTTTTAAAAAGCAGAGAAAGGTTTTTAATAATGTACATGTACATTATTTTTTTAAAAGGCAGAAAAGGCTCCTTCTCCCTGACCCCTATTTTTATTCTCCAAACATAACCGCTATTACCAGTTTTCATGTGTAAGCTTTCAGAATAATTTTATATGTATGCATATAGACACAAATGGAAAAATACTATTCTGCACCTTGTTTTATTTATTTAATACTCTACCTCGGAGGACCTGTCCTATGTCATTATATAGTCTTTTGCCATTTTTTAATAGACTTTATTTTTATAGCAGTTTTAGGTTCACAGCAATATTGAGCACATGCATAGTTTCCTCTACTATTAATATCCCCCCCCACTAGAGTGGTACATTAATTATAATTGATTAACCTATATTGACACATCATTATCACCCAAAGTCTATAATTTACATTAGCGTTCACTCTTGGTGTATATTCTATGGTTTTGCAGAAATATGTTTCTTGTTTCTTTTTTTCATTTTGTGACCTTTTTGGGTTGACTTTTAGTTATTGGTGTTGATTTTTCATGTTTTTTCTTTCTTGAAAGAGTTGAGGTTATATATATCTTTTGTTTTAGTGGTTACCCTTAAATTTTTGCTATAGGAAATGGATATTCAGAGTAAACTTTTTTTTAGAACAGTTTTAGATTTACAGCGCAAAGCTAGTACAGAAAGTTCCCATGCATTCCACACTCAGTTTCCCCTATCATTAATATGGTCCATTTGTCACAATTAATGAGCCAATATTGATACACTATTATAAAATTCATATTCTATTCAGCGTCCCTTTGTTTTTATCTAAGGTCTGTTTTCTGTTCCAGGATCCAATCTAGGGTACCACACAACTTTCCATCACTATATCTCCTTAGGCACTTTAGGCTGGGCCAGTTTCTTTTTTTTTAATTTTTTTTTGTTGTTGTTCAAGCACAATTTTGTCCATTTTCCTGCCACCACTCCCCCCACCCTCGACCCCACCCCCTTAACTTTGTCCATGAGCCCCCCATATATGTTCCTTGACCACCCTTCCCCTGATTACCCCCGTCTTCCCCTCCCCCTTCTCCTCTATTCACTGTCAGTTTGTTCTTCACTTCAGTGTCTCCAGTTCCATTTAACTTGCTTGTTTGTTCTGTTGATTAGTCCCCACTTATAGGTGAAATCATATGGTGTTTGTCTTTTACTACCTGGCTTATTTCACTTAGCACAATGTTCTCCAGATCCATCCATGCTGTCCCAAATGGTAGGAGCTCCTTCTTTCTTTCTGTTGCATGGTATTCCATTGTGTAAATGTACCACAGTTTTTTTTATCTGACTGGATGGTTTCCCAGGAGAATTCTACAAAACATTTAAGGAGGAGTTAACCCCTATCCTTCTCAGACTATTCCAAAAAAATCCAAAAAGAAGGAAGACTCCTAAACTCTTTTTATGAAGCCAGCATCATTCTAATCCCCAAAACAGATAAAGACACCACAGGGAAAGAAAACTACAGGTCAGTATCGCTGATGAACATATATGCTAAAATCCTCAACAAAATATAGGCTGTGCCTGTTTCTTACACTTTCCTTGTTTTTTGATGACTTTGACAGATTTGAGGAATACTGTTCAGGTATTTTTTAGAATGCCCTCAGTTGGAATTTTTCTGATGTTTTTCTCATGATTATACTGGGGTTATATGTTTTTGACAGGAGTTCCACACACATATAGCACCTGTCTCATCACTTCATATCAAGGGTATATGAGGTCATTCCGGAAAAAGTCCAGCCATTGTTAATATAATGAGAATGGTTTGCATGACATCGATGTAACCTGGCAGTCAACAAGGAGAGTGGACTGCAATGCATATGTGTGAATAATGATGACTTCACGTACTAGTCAGAGGTGGAGGTAGACGCCATTGAGTGAGCATGTGTACTGTGTGGCCATCACATTCAAAATGACTGAGTGAGCAGAGCAACAAATCTGCATCAAATTTTGCACTAAGCCTAACTATTCCTCCATGGAAACTCTTCAGATGATTCAGAAGGTTGCAGGTATGGGCAACTGGTGATTGGCAGCTTCATCACAATATGTCTGCTTGTGTATCACATCTCATGCAGAGTTTTTGGTGAAACATCAAATTACCCAGGTGACTCAGCCCCCTGGTGTCCTGCAACATCTGGCTTTTCCTAAAACTGAAATCACCTTTGAAAGGGAAGAACTTTCAGACCATCAGTGAGATTCAGGAAAATATGATAGGACAGCTGACGGTGATTTCAACAAAGGATTTTGCAGTGTTTTGAAGAATGGAAGAGACACAGGGAGAACTCTGAGGTCCCAAGGTGCCTGCTTTAAAGGGAACTGAGGCATCATTGTCCTATGTACAATGTTTCTTGTATCTTCTTCAATAAATGTCTCTTTTTTTATAATACATGGCTGGATGCCTCCTGGTCAGACCTTGTATATTGGGTTGGCCTGAAAGTCTGTTTAGTTTTTTTCCATAAAATAAAAGACACATTTTTCATTTTCACCAATAACTTTTGATCACTATCAACTTCACCTGGTCTACCTGACCATGGAGCATCATCCAGAGAGAGAAATCTCTAGCACAAAACTTCACAAACCACTTTCGACATATTCGATCACCCATAACACCTTCTCTATACATGGCAAAAATCTTTTTTCGTGTTTCAGTTGTGTTTTTACCTTTTGAAATAATAAAGCATAACATGCCAAAAAATGTTGCATCTTTTCTTCCATCTTCAATATAAAAATAGCTATACAAAAATTCACCAATTCTGATGTGTTTTTTTAAATGCACAGCTGATGTGACAGCTGTTACAGACAATCTAACAAAATTGTTTTGAATGAAGTAAAAGACAACTAAGTGCTACTAGAACCATCTTATGGTAAAAAGCAAATGAACTTTTTGGCCAAGCCAGCACTATCAATATTACTCATAACTATTGTTAATCCCAACTGCATGGCTGATGTAGTGTTTGTCAGTTTTATCCACTGTAAAGTTATTCTCCACTCCCTCTACCTTCTCATAGGATAATCTTTGGAAGAATGTCAAAACATGTGGTGTGGGAAATTATGTTTTACCTCCTTTGAATTCTTCTGTCCTCTCCCTTTTATTTGTTCAATCATTTATTTATATCATAATGGACTCATGGATTTTTTTATGCTTTGGGTTATAATCCAGTACTACTTTATCTTGTTGGTTAAATTGTTCCATTTCTAGCCATCGGAAACTCGTTCAGTTAGTCCTGTGCTCCTTTCACATATACCCATCAATATTGATATTTTTAAAAGTATTTCCCAGCACGATAAAATGATTCAAGCTCCTCTTATATATTTCCTGTGCCTAATCCTGGAATCAGCCATTTCCCCAAAGAGCTCTATTTTATTTTATTGGAGAACAGTGTTTAGAAACCTAGATCTGGATGTTAAGTTTGCTCATTACTACTGGGGTGTTATTGTTTCTAGACCCCCTCAGCTGTCAGAGCAAGGGAATATATGTCTGCATACTTACCCATGCATATGCACATCTATAAACCTTTCTATATGTAACCATCTGTGTGTACACATGTATGTTTATGCATATATATGGGTGTGTATTTATATTTTTAAGCTAAACATGATTCATACTGAGGTCTCTAATTCCAATCCATTATCACATGGATCATTCTAGCCTTCTCTTAGCTGTAATGTCCCTCTCCAATAGAGAGAATCCTGGCTTCTACAGTCTAACATTCACGTACTTATTTGATCAGTTCCAGCGCACGTGCATAGTTGTTTGCTTGAGACTTGATAATGTATATACACCTGAAGGAAACTACACCCTGCCTAGAGGAAATGATAGCTGACAAATTCCATAGCAAGCATGGTTGGACAGATGGGCCCACTTATGAGGAAGATTCTATTGTGAAAAGCTTTTCCCCAAAGCCTTTTGAGTATATGTAATCAGAGCTACTAGTCTAGGGGTGGGTGCTGGGGTTGGAGGGATACCTTGAATTGACAAAATGAAGAGCAGCCTTTGTGAAACATGGAGTAGGGTAAAAGAACTTAGCCCATTATCAGTGGAGCCTTGGGCTCCAATATTCCTTGTTGGAAAACTCAGTCATAACATGCAGAAAGAATTTTGTAAGATTGTACTTTATGTTCCATACAGTTGAGCCTTCAGTTGTGACTTCAGTCCACTAGAAGTTTCTTAGATTGTATGTGACAGCTGTCACACACACACACTTTTTTTGGTGGGGGTTAGTTGTTTGTGGAAGGATATCAACTCAGTATATCTATAGGAGGCTTCAACTCATTTCCATTTGTGGTGTTACCTTCATGACACTGTCTAAAGGGAAATGACCATTACAAGAGAGTATTTTAGTATTGTTTTGTTTCAGGCAAAGATAGTTAAATTAATTTAAAAATCTTTTCTTTTTCTTTTTTTAGGATCTGGGGACCTACAAGATGCATTGAAGGAAGGTTCCTCAGCAAAGCGTGAGTAGTAAATAAAATAAACTATTAAAGACAAGAAATAGCAATTAATATGCTTCACCCACTCAGAGTACATACTCAAGGAAAAGAATAGGTGGTCTGTATTTCACTTGATGAGATAAAATGTGGTTATCATAAAGTATAGTATTTAAGATAAAATCTTAATATTTAAAATCCTCTGTTTCTTTTGTGGAGAATAACAAAGACTATGCTACAACTGATATAGCATTTTCTCTGGCTCCAGTCATAGCATGTACTGGTATAAGATGCCAGCAGTGGCCTCCGAAGACTCTTTCCCTAGCTCAGAAAAAGGTACTTTGAAGTGAGTAAGGGATTTATTTCTCCTTTTAGATTAAAAAATAATAATAATGGCTTTACTTAAAATGGTGTCTACATGTAATCTCTCAAATGCTAAGTTTTGTTATCAGTTTGTCTTTAAATTTAAAAAATATTTAAATCATTTTTTAATTTTAATTATTTTTTAAAAGATTTTATTTTATTTTTAGACAGAGGGGTAGGGAGGGGGAAAGAGAAGGAGAGAAACATCATTTTGTGGCTGCCTCTCACGCACGTCCTATGGGGGACCTGGCCTGCACCCAGGCATGTGCCCTGACTGGGAATTGAACCGGCGACCCTTTGGTTCGCAGTTCAGTGCTCAGTCCACTGAGCCACACCAGCCAGGGCAGAAATCACTTTTTAAAAGTGTATGAAGGCATAGAAAGTAAAGCTGAGATTTCCCTTGACCCATCCCCATCTTTTTAAAGCCCAGTCCCATCCCAAAAAGGAATTGCTGATTAGTTTTCTATGCTGTTATGTATATCTATACACATAGGTGTTTTGTTTTTTTTTTACATAAAGCGTAGGGCTTTTTTATTTAGTTATCTGTGTATTATTTCACAATTTCTTTTTTATTAATATGTATCAAAGACTTGAGTGAACATATCTATCTGTATTAGTTTCCTAGGGCTGCCATAAAAAAGTACCACAAACTGGATGGCTTCAAACCACAGAACTTTATTCTCTCACAGTTCTGGAAGCCAGACATCCAAAATCAAGGTGTTGGCAGGACAACACTTCTTCCAAGGCTCAAAGGAGGGTCTGGCCTCTTCCAGATTCTGGTGGTGGTGGCATTTCTCAGTGTTCCCTGGTTTGCCACTGTGGCACTCCAATCTCTGCCTAGATCTTCAGATGGCCTTATCCTTTCTGTGTCTTTTCCTCTTCTGTTTCTTTTTTTAAAGATTTTTTTAACATTTTATTATTTATTTTTTGCGAGGGGAAAGGAGAAAGAAAGGGAGAGAAACATCAATGTGTGGTTGCCTCTCATGCACCCCCAACTGGGGACCTGGCCCGCAACCCAGGCATGTGTCCTGACTTGGAATTGAACCAGTGGCCCCTTGGCTCACAGGCCGGCACTCAATCCACTGAACCACAGCAACCAGGGCTTCTTTTTCTTGTAAGGACACTTTTTTGGTTATATTGAGAACTCACCTGGGTAATCTTGCATGGTCTCATCTCAAGATCCTTAATTATTGGGTTGGCCAAAAGGTCCATTTAGTTTATTCTATAAAAGACAAGACATATTTTTTTCTTTTCTACAATAACTTTATTGATTTGGAAATTTTGAGTATGTTGGTTATCTCCAGTGTAGTATAATGTTGATTGTTCTCAATTAATGTCTCAATTTGATCGCTGTCAACTTCAACCAATCTACCCAACCATGGTGCATCGTCCAGCAAGAAATCTCCAGTACGAAACTTTGCTAACCACTTTTGACATGATCAGTCACAGCACCTTCTTCACAAACTACACAAATCTTTTTTACCTTTTTTGCATTTCAGTTGTGTTTTTACCTTTCTTGAAACAATAAAGCATAAAATGCCAGAAATGTATTTTCTTCCATCTTCAACATTAAAATGTTGGCACAAAAATTCACCAATTTTGATGTTTTTCTAATGCACACTGATATGAGTGCTGTCACAATACAGTCTAACAGAATTGTTTTGAATGAATTTAAAGACAATTAAGCGCTACTAGAACCAAATTACGGGAAAAAAGTAAACGAACTTGTCAGCCAACCCAACTGCAAAGACCCTTTATCCAAAAAAGTCACATTCATAGGTCTTGGGGATTAGGACTTGGCTGTATATTTTAGGGACCAGCATTCAGCTTACTGCATTATTCAAATACCTATGTCTCAGACACAAACCTGTGCTTTGTGGAGCTGGCATTGCAGTGATGTGGCTTTGGCCTTGACCAGTGATGCCATTTCCTTAGTGGTGGGCATGTGGTTTGTTTCTGTTTTGTTCAGTTACAAATAGGGCCTCAGTGAACATTTATTGTCCATATCCTTTGTGCCCAAGTACAATGGAACTGCAAGGCTGAATGGTATATATATTATCTATTTTAAAAGATTTTGCCAGGGGGATCCAAGATGGCTGCAGAGTAGCTGGAAGCTCCATCCACTTGCTCCCAGTCCTGGACTGATCTTACAACTAAACCACAGAACAATCAACTCAAAAATCCAGCTGAGAGTGAGTGAAAGTGTGTGTGATTATGTATGTGAACCAGTGTGTGGGGCATGTGCCTGAGTGGGCAAGAACCTGCCCGCCCTTGGGTCACTAGGGAGTGGGTGGCTCAGGCTCTCCTAGCAGAGCCGCTGCCACCACCGCTGCCCAACCTGGCACTTCTGGCTGCACAGATTTGGAGCGGAAGAGATTTTGAAGAATCTAAAATATCCTCGGAAAGAAACCTCCAGAATGCCCTCACCTCAGTGCCCAGATGTGTCTCTGTGCCCTCTGCCCTGGCAGTGCCATGCACCCAGCCACTGCCGGGATCCGGGGACCGCAGTACTTAATGGGGAAGGGGCTGTCGCCTCTCAGATCCTGGGTACCATAGGAACCACAAACAGGACAGTCTGACTGAGGAGGCTATGGTTTGGTTCAGGGTCCGTGAGGGAGCTCTGGGGGTGGAGGCAGATGGCTTGGCCAGTGCTGGCTACAGAAACAGCATGGCTGGTGCTGAGAATCCCTGGAGGGAGCAGCGAGAGTACCCCACAACCACCGCATGTTATAGTACCACTGCAGGACCCTTCTCAGCACCATCTGGGAGAGATCTAGAGAGAAACTTTATCTAAAATTATCAGAGGCTCTGGCAGTCTATAGTGTGCGAGAGGTGGAGTGTGTAGAGAACAGGCCCCCCAGGGCTCGGTGCTGCAGTGAGAGGGCCACACAGAAACTTAAAAAAAAAGAGGGACTGAGGAGAGACTCGACACTAAGCAGGGACACTGTGCTCATGTGTGCTTACGCTCAGTGGCTCTGTCAACAAAACTCAGAGGGATAGAGTCATGCTGAGGGAACTGTGGGACCCAACCTAGCATTACTGGCCAGCAGGGCACTGTGCAGAGTGGAGAGTTTGGGCCTGAGACTCCTGTGAATGCAGCAGGATGGGGATTGAATGGCCGAGAGCTGAATACCTGAGATTCTCATCTCTGAGATGGCCAAGCAGGTCCCTTGCAGGCAGGTCTGCCCAACCCGCACCTAGGGGATTACAGGCTCTGCAGATCAGTGAGGTCAGGCTCAGGAGGCCCCTTCTGGGCACATACCACAGGGGAAAGAAGAAACAGCTCTGACAGGGCCCTTTCTACCAGACACTACGAGCTACACTGTTCCTCGGGCCCTGATGCACTGAAACCAGCAGAGCAGAGAGATTAGAGACAGGTGCAGCAAGTGGTGTTCAGGAACCCGACAAGCCTCTGTGCCCATACAGAGCTGCCGTCTGCACCAAGTAGGAAAGAGCATTCTTTTACACAGATTGGCCCCCACAGAAAATGGACAGCTAATTTGGCAGCAATACATTATTGGAAAGAATTTGGGTATGACCAAGACATGTGGTGAGGGGATAGGGAAACATTCCCACCATCTTCCCTAAAGACTGAACAGCACCCCCCGGGGGTGTCCCAGGGATTCCATGCTCCCAATTGCACCAGAGGCCCCCTCTGGAGATAGGTGGAGGAGGTATCGGAAGTCCTCTCAGGTCATTAAATGAACCACTCCTGGGCTGATGGAAACCTGGCAGGGCAGAACAGTGGAGACCAGCCACATCTGAAGGAGACAGAAAAGCCACAGAACATGGATCGCTGGTGGTCTCAAACAGGCTGCCTAGGGCCAGTCTAGAACACTACCTGATGTTACCAGGGGTGGATCCAGGAAGAGAAGACAGTGGTAAACACTGGATTCTACTAAGACAAATTCCACCATGGTCGTCTTCATTATTTGCATTACCTTTTCTGCTGAATAGCTTTTTAACATTAATTTATTTTCCTTCAAGTTTCTGCCTATTATTTTACTAGTTCATTTTATTTTAGTTAATTTCAAATATCATATTTTGCTCCTACCTTCTCTGACTCCATTTTACTTTCTTCCTCTTATTTTTGTTTTAAATTTTATTTTTTCTCTGGCTAAAACTTATTTCTATTCTGAACTCATACTATTTATTCGCCCCTCCTGCCTCTCAAAATCATTTTTCTTGTCATTAGTCATCTCACATTTTTTTCACCCATTCTTTTTTTTAAGATTTTATTTATTTATTTTTAGAGAGGAAAAAGGGGAGAAAGAGAGGGAGAGAAACATCAATGTGTAGTTGCCCTTCATGCACCCCCCTACTGGGGACCTGGCCTGCAACCAAGGCATGTACCCTGACTGGGAATTGAACCAGCGACCCTTTGGTTCACAGGCTGGTGCTCAATCCACTGAGCCACACTAGCCAGGGCTTTCTCCCATTCTTAAAATACCCGTATTCTCCCTCCACCTTTACCAATCTTTGCTTGTTGGTTGATATAGTGGTTGTTGTTGCATTTTTTCACTTTATTCCTAGATCTTCACTATTTTTGTATTTCAAATCTCAAACTTTACTACTCCCCGCTTCTGCTCCATTTTGCCTTCCTCCTGCCCTTTCTCTCTTTTTTGTTTTAAATTTTACATTTTCCCTGCCTTAGCCTGATTTTCATTCCTAAATCTTAGTATTTCTTCTCCCTCTATCCTCTCAAAATCACTTTACTTTCCTCTAGACATTTCATTGCTTTATTTTTTCCTTCTTATTCCCACTCCACAAGTATTAATCTTTGTTCATTTGTTGTTATTACTATGGCGGATACATTTCTCCAAATTGGCTCCTAATTTTTTCACTACTGTTATTTTTTTTTAACTTCATACTATGCACTTCCCTTTCCTTACTCCACTTTACCTTCTTTCCCCATTTAAAAAAATTACACTGTAAATTGTATTTTCTTTCTTCACCTTGTTTCTATTCCCTCCACTTACTATTTCTCCTCCTTCTACCCTCTCAAAATCATTTTTCTTTCACTTGTCTCATAGTTTTCCTTCCTTATAATAGTCTTAATCTCTTTTCACCTTTATTAATATTTGCTCATTTGCCATCGATCATGTGGTTGTGGGTGGAGTTTATTACTGAGAGTATGGGCTTTGTTTCCTGGGTTGTTTTGTTCTGTTCTGACAGCACCTGTACAACAGCATACAAGACATGATGGGTGGTGTGACTCTCAGTCAGCCAGCCAGAGGGAATAACCCACCAAAGGAACAGCCCAACAACAACCAAAACCCAATTACAACAAGAGAGTTGGTGTAAATAGTATAAAGGGCATCACAAGAATATCCAGCTCAGGAGATCAAAGAGAGTGTGCACTGAGTCGTACAGGTCTCATACCACAGAGGATCACACACCATGAAGACATGGAGTCAAAGCAAACCAATCTAATACATAGAAATAAACAAGAAGAGTCACCTAAATGGGGAACAAAGAAACAACAGGCAATCAAAAGGAAAGGAGGAAAATGCAGAAAGAGTGTTATATGAAATTGAGGCAAGGAATCTGTCAGACATTGAGTTCAAAATGATGGTAATAAGGATGCTCAAGGAACTAAGAACTACAGAGAATGCTGTGGCAGCAACAAGGAACTTACTGGGAACTGCTAAGCATGCATCAGCATGAAAAAGGACATAGAAACTATCAATAAGAGGCAGGAGGAAATGAAGAATACAATATCTGAAGTGAGGAATACACTAGAAGGAATTAAAAGCAGGCTAAATGAAGCAGATAATTGAATCAGTGAGCTGGATGACAAGGTAGGAAAGAACTCCCAGACAGAGCAACACAATGAAAAAAGACTCAAAAAGAATGAAGAGAGTTTAAGGGAGCCGTGGTACAACATGAAATATAATAATATTTGTATCTTAGGGCTACCGGAGGGAGAGTAAGAGGAACAAGGGATAGAAAACCTGTTTGAAAATGAAATAAGAGGAAACTTCCCTAACTTGATGAGGTAAAAAGACACACAAGTCCAGGAAGCACTCAGGGTCCCAATCAAGATGAGCCCAAAGAGGCCTACTCCAAGATACATCATAATTAGTGGCAAAATTCAAAGACAAAAAGAGCATCTTAAAGGCAGCAAGGGAGAAACAGGAAATAGCATACAAAAGAACCCCAATAAGGCTAGCAGCTGACTTCTCAACAGAAACACTACAAGCCAGAAGGGAATGGCAAGAAGTATTCCAAGTAATGAAAAGCAAAGGCCAGCAACCAAGGCTACTCTATCCTGCAAGGCTCTCATTTAAAATGGAAGGCAAAATAAG
>PVJD01012064.1:0-42072 GCA_004026545.1 Mormoops blainvillei | reverse complement strand
TTTGGTGCCACTGCTGTGCCTGAGGCTACTCAGCAAATATCCCAGGATATACTAAGTTTAACCGCCACCCACCGGATGCTCGTACACCACTGTTGTTTGGCAGCATGTCCAGGAGTCATCAGGGTGAGGCCAGAGCAGAGTTTATCAGGCTGAAAGAGACCAAAATTTGGCCATGTGACGGGAGGGCTCTGCACCAGTCAGGTGTGTGAGGGAAAAATAGCCCTTGTCCTAGAGCCACACAGCTCAATCTGTCCCAGCTCCTGCCAGGGGCCTGAGCTCGGCAGCCTGGGGCCACTGGGAATTGGGAGGCTGGGGCCACTGGATCTCTTTTGAGGGGGAGTGCTGGTTAGGCTTGGGGAGAGGAGGGAGGAATGGCCCCTGCCTGAGAGCCACACAACTCAGTCACTGACATCCTTGAGCCTGCCAGGACCTCTATACCCCTGTCTAGGCAGCTGACTTCTCAGCAGGCTGTGAACTGTGCAGTGTGGGGTGACAGGGAGTCCAGGGGGTGGGGCTACTGCATTCCCCAGGCTAACAGTTTAAGGAAGGGATTGCTCCACCCAAGAAAGATGGTATCCGTGGTGTAGGAGTTTGACTCAGGACAGAGGTTTCAGTGGCTGTCCTCCCAGTTCTCTCCCCAGAGCCGCAGACCCTAGGCTCTCCTCACACGACTAGTCCACTCTGCCTTCCCACCTCTGGAGCCCATGGTGCGTGACTGCAAATGAGATCTTGTGGATTGGCCTTTAGGAGGGTGCCTGTGTCTCTAGAAGATTTCCTGTCTCTCCCTGGCAGACAGAATCCACACCTACATTCACAGCCAGATGTTATGCGCTCACCTGTTCCCAGCTCCAGTGCCCTGGGTTGGGGAACCTAGCATGGGGCTGAAACCCAGGCTCCTCAGGGGAACCTCTGCAGCTGAGCTATCCCTCCGGAGCCCCTGCTACCACCCACGGTAGGAGGGCCAGCCCTTTTTGCACCTCCACCCTTCCTGCCATTCTCAGTGTGGCTTCTATAAATCCTCAGTTGTAAGACTCCTCTTCAGCTAGTCTTCAGTTGGCTATTCAAACTGATTGCTCTGTATTTTAGTTGTATTCCAGTTTGGTCTTGTGAGGAGGGGAATGTGACTTCTACCTACTCTGCTGCCATCTGGGATCCCCCTGGCAGCTTTTTAAAATCAGCTTTATCAAGGAACAATAAACTGCATCCACTCGGAGAGTGACACTCAGTGATTACACCATGAATCCACCACTGCAATCAACCTACCGAACTTTCCCATCACTCCTAAAAGGCTCATCATGTCCCTTTGCAGTCCATCCTTCACTCAGTTTATTTGCTCTTCATCACCATAGATTAGTTTGCTTTTTAAAAAATTAAATAAATGGGGTCATGTAGTAGCTACTCTTGTTTATGGTTTTTTTTTCACTTAATGATTTTTACATTCACCCATGTTTTGATGTATCAGTAATTAGTTCCTTTCTCTTTGTATGGATATGCTACCATTATTTATTTATCTGTTCATCTGTTGATGGACTTTGGAGTTATTTGCAGTGTTGGACTACTGTGAATAAAGCTGTTATGAACACTTCCATACAAGCCATTGTG
Organism: Mormoops blainvillei; assembly: GCA_004026545.1. NCBI lineage: Eukaryota > Metazoa > Chordata > Mammalia > Chiroptera > Mormoopidae > Mormoops > Mormoops blainvillei. Next base: position 40,470 of record PVJD01012064.1, on the reverse strand, counting down.
TGGACATGGGCTTTCGTGTCTCTTGGGTAAATACCTAATAGAGGAACAGCTAGTTTGTGTAGTAGATTTGTGTTTAATTTCCAAGTAACTGCTAAGCAGTTTTCCAAACTAGCTTTACCATTTTACATTCCCATCAGGGAATGTGTAAGAGTTCCGGCTGTCCCACATCCTTGCCAGCACTCAGTATCCATAATTTCTTCCATTCTGATGGGTTTCTTTCTAGTGGTCCCTCACTGTGGTTTTCATTTGCGTCTCCCTGGTGACTGATGATGTTGGGCATCTTTTACGTGCCTGTTGACCATTCCTAATCTGTGCGGTGGCTATCAGATATTTTGCCCATTTGGAACTGGATTGTTTGCCTTATTGAATTGTAAAAGTTCTTTATACAAGTATATTCTAAATAAATCTTTTGTAAGGTGTATGTGTTATAAATATTTTCTCCCGGTCTACAGCTCACTATTTAAGAGATACTGAGCCACTGAATGATATTGTAGTGGGGGGAATACAATTTTTACCTCTACCCTCCTAGGTTTTTTGGCTGAGGCCTTGCAAATTAAACTGATAAAAGTCAGGTTAACAAGAGTAAAACAGAGTTTTACTACTATTATTTACTATTAACGTGTGCCTGGGTGCATACACACTAGAACTCAGTGATGAGTAACTCAAAGGGGTGGTTAGTGGCATTCTAACAAAGGACAATAAATTTGTAGAGAAGTGACAAAACAAAGGAAAAGGGGTTTCAGAATGGCAGATAAGGGTTGTTTTAATAAGGTCTATTATGTAGATTCCTCTGGTGCTCTCGGCTGATAAAGAGTCTAGAATTGTTTCAGAGATGACTTGTCCTGCCCTCTGGTAGAGGGGGCAAGAGCAGAGAGGTTTTTTGTATGTCTGTTTCTTCTCAGTTACCTTCAACTCAAACTGATCCTTATGTCAGAGTAGCAAGTTTTGGAGATTTGCATACTCTCCAAAATGAATTACTGATACATCAAAACATGGGTGAATTTAAAAATCATTATGCATTTTCTTGTTTTCTCTAATATCATATTAGATTGCATAGCTTTTTTAAATCAGACAATAAACACTTTTTGAGCATTCACCTTGTGTAACTGTCCTATAATGTAAGTACTGTTTTATCTCCAATTTACTGGTAACAAAATGTATTTTGGAAGCATTTAGTAGTAATTTTTTAAGCTATACTGTTCATGTCTTTAATTACCATACAGAGTATGTCTCTAAGCAAAATTATTTTTAATTCAATATATATTTTACTGAGAATCTAACATATTAATATAAAGATATAGATGGACACAGATATATTTTTTTCCAGGCTATATGTAAGATATGAGGATTGAGACAAAGTTTAGGCTCTAAAAGAAAAACTTAGAAAGGACAGTATGCATATACCATAGAAACTGTCAGAAGAAGAGAGGTCTGGGGGAGAATAAGAAAAAAAACATTAATTATAATAGGGAATCTGAAAACATTTCTTAGACATCCAATCTAAGATATATCCTATTAGGTAGATGGTGTTTAAATGTTATACAGGTAGATATATTATTTCCCTGTGGCTTCTATAACAAATTACTACCAACTGATGGCTTACTGTAACAGAAATCTATTCTTTCACAGTTCTGAAAACCAGAATCCAAAATTGGTATCACTGAGTCAAAATCATGGTAAAAGCAGGACCACACTTCCTCCAGAGGTCCTAGGGGAGAACCCGCCCTTGCCGCTCCCAGCTTCCGGCGGCCGCTGATATTCCTTGGCATAAGGCCACCTCGCTCTAATCTTCATGGCCAGCATCTTCAAATCTCTCTCTGCTCCATCTTCACGTGGCCTTCTCCTCTGTGTGTTGAATCTCCCTCTTATAAGTATACCTGTGATTAAATTTAGGGCCCATCTGCATAGTTCAAAACTGTCTCCGTATCTGAAGATCCTTAATTTAACCACACCTGCAAGGCTATCATGATATATATTGCCATGTAAGGTGACATTCCCAGGTTCCAGGGATTAGGATGTGGTAGCTTTGGAACGTCATTTCTGAGCCTGCCACAGTGGGGACCACGGAGAAGATCGTATCAAACAGTGGAAAGAACTTGAATAAAAGCTTGGGAACGGAAATACGCTGAATACATTTAGAAAATAGCAAGTGGTCCTGAGCTACTGAATCACTGTATTTGAGGGAGTGGACGGCCTGGTGGGGGTGAAGGCTGGAAATAAATTAAGGCCCTTAAATATCAGGTTGACATTCGAATTACATTCCATAGATTGAGGAAAGTCACTGAAGATTTTAGAGCAAGACAGGAGCATCCCCTAATTTGAGTTTCAAGTACGTACTCTGAAGCACAGCAAATGGTGGATTAGAGGTAGTATGCCATTGAAGTAATTCAAAAATGAGGATTTCCTTCCTTCATGTGTTCAGAAAATGCTTTTGAACACATTCCCAGCCTTACACCATTTTAGATACTAGAGATGTAGCACCACACAAGATAAGTCCTTGTTTACTGAGTTTTTCATTTTCGTGAGAGAGACATAATTAATAGGTAAAAATAAATAATTTGAAATAGTAGTGAGTATTCTTAACAAAGTTAAGTGGAAAAGTATATGAAAATTAATGATGGTACTAGGAGGAAGGGAGTTGGGTAGCCAGAAAAAAACACTCTCACTCCCTCTATGGTGGTGAAATTGAGAGGTATAACTTTAATCTCAGGTGGAGAAAAGCAACAGGTCGACCCTGGGTAGACACACAGATGAAGCAGAGCCCTGGTGAGGTTCAGTTTCTGGCTTCAGTTACCCTTGAACCTGGCTTCACCTTTTTCTCATGGTGACATGAACTATCTAATAAATTCCTCTTTTTCACCTAAACGGTTTCAGATTTGGTTTCTGTCTCTGTGCAACTAAGAGATTTGATTAATATCTTGGAGCTTCAAAGGCTTCTATGCATTTGTCTGTTTCTCACCCTCAAAGTTAGGAAAGTGTATCACAAAGTTTCTTTTTAGTCAGGTTGGGGAACTGTCAAATTTCAAGCTGAAATGTGTCAATAAATTACCTTGCAAAGGGAAAGTGGCACAAAATTTCTTTTTATTTAATAGCTCTGTATTTAAACAAAAAGACTTTGGGAAGTGGTATCAGTGCTAAGAAATGAATGGAGAAAGAGACAGAGAGAGACAGAGATGGGGGGGGAGAGAGAGAGGAGAGAGGACCTCTCTATATAAAGTTTATATATATATATACATATATATCATATATTATATATGATACCTGATGAACTTGAAATATTATCTACCAATTAAAAGTGAAAATTTTATGACTAAGAAAATATATATGTCATATATTACATATTAATATAAAATTTCCTAAAAGTAAGTCAAAAGTTACTGTGTTTGGTTAGTTTAGATTGAACTAGATGACTAAACAAATGTGTCATCTTTCCTGTGATAATTAATACTTATGTTACAATAGGGCATTCCCCAAACTTTAACACAAAAAGAAACAGAGCAAGCCCCATATAATTAAATGCACAGTAGATACACACAACCTGCAATTGCAAAACACTGGGAAGAGCAAATACCCCAACAACAGGAGAATGAATGAGCAAAGTGAGATACATGATCAACCTGAAATACTACCTACCAATTAACAGTGAAAATTTTATGACTAAGGAAATTCATAAAACGTTTATGATATTCTTAAGAGGCGAAGTATAAAAAAATAAATGATTGCAACTATAAATACCTAATTCTTAGAGCTAAAAGATAATAGGTGTTTTGGCTACCCCAGCAGACAGGTACCCATTAAGTGGATACACACTTTCTGCTCCAGCCTTGTCTTGAAATACTTGAGTCCATCTGCTTCTCACTCCTGATCATTACCTTCGCCTCACCAACCATTAGCTTGTTATTTCTGTTTCTGGACTTTTCTTGCACTCCGTCCTTCTCATACTTGCTTCATGGCTTCCTAGATATCAACAGCCTTGATTCCCCCAGGTTCAACCTACCATTGGAGAAGATTTCATACGCCTGTTCTGTGCTTCCTAAATGCATCAGGTCTTAGAGGCAGAGTCGTCAAAATATATACAGTTTACACTTTAGTGTGTTGGGGTCATAGAAAAATGGGTAATATATTTTTGCTTTGTTCCAAACTCCCTTGTTCCAGCACCATTGCAGTAAACAGTTAAAAACTTAGTAACAATAAGCTTTCCTCACATCTGCCAAGATTGGCATCTAGTGCTGATTTTATAGAACTGCGTATTTTAGCCTCAAACAAAATGCTGATTATTGCACTAGCAGTTTGTATTTATGATGTAGCAGAACAGTATATGTATGCCCGGTATTAGTCTGCCTGGAGCAGAATCCACTTCATGGAATTATCTAGTCCATAAGTTATGCAAGCCCTATAGATGTTCCATTATATAGCTGGGGCTTGTAATTAATTCCCCATAGGATTCCAGGTTTCATTTCCTAATACTGGATTTACTCTGGAAAGTAATTCTTAGACTATATTTGCATCTACTAGTAGGTCATGATGTCTTTCAACATTGTAGGGTGTCTTACACATTTTCACCACTGTGTTAGATTCATTAGACTGCCTTAACAAAGCATCTCAGACTAAGTGACTTAAACAACAGAAATGTATTAACTCATTGTTGTGGAAGCTAGAAGTCCAAGATCAAGGTGTTGGGCAGGGTTGATTCTTTCTGAGGAATGTGAAGAAGAATCTTCTCCATGCCTCTCCACTAGCTTCTAGCGGTTTGCTGACAATCCTTGGTGTTATCTGACTTGTAGAAGGATCACCTCATTCTCCACCTTCACCTTCATGGGGCATTCTCCCTGTGTGCCAGTCTGTCTCCAAATCCCCCCTTTTTGGAAGGACATCAGTTATACTATATTAGGCTCTACCCTAATGACCTCAATTTATAACAACTGTAATGAATCTATGTCCAAATAAGCCACATACTAAGATACTGGTGTTAAGACTATAATATATGAGCTTACCAGTAGATACACACACAAAAGCACCCATAACAACTATTGATCTCATGATACCTCCAGACTTCATGTCTGCCATGTTGGTGTCAGAGTTAGTCATGGAATTGCTTTGGCCAATAAAATATGAGTAGAAGTAATATGTGTACATCTAAGTAGATTTGTAAGAATTTTATTCCCTCTGCTATCAAACTGGCAGTACTGCAGATAGAGGCTATGTCAGTAGCCTGTGTCTCAGAATGACAGTGACATGGGACAGAGCAGCAGCTGACCTTTATGTATGTACAGCATGAAAAAGAAACAAATCTTTATGGTTTTAAGCCACCGCAACCTTGGGGTCATTTGTTACTGAAGCAGAAATTAACTTAAGCTAACCGACACTAGAAGTACCTAGCGGAAGTTAAGGGACACCATAAGTTCACTCCTAATATATGGGTTTTTCACTCATTCATTACGTGTTTGTTGAAAACTTGCTATGCGATAGGCATAGTACTGTGTTGGGCACTGTAACAGTTAATTGTATGTGTCAAATTAGCTAGGCCACAGCACCCAGAGATTTGTTCAAACATGAGTTTAGATGTCTCTGTGAAGGTGTTTTTCAGAGGAAATTAACATTTAAATCAGCAGACTTTAAGTAAAGCAAATTACCCTCCATAATGTGGTGGACCTGATCCAATCTGTTGAAGGCCCTAACAGACAGAACATTGAGGTTTGCTTCCCCACCCCCCAAGAAGAAGGAATTCTGCCTGCATATTCCCTGCAGACTCAAGCTGCAGCATCAACTCTTCCTTGGGTCTCTACCCTGCAGGACCGTTCTGCAGACTTTGAACTTGCCAACCGCCACAAATTGCATGAGCCAATTTCTTACTATTGGTTCTCTAGAGAAACAGAACCCATAGGTCTGTCCAGAAGGTATCCAGACATGTAATATGAAAAATAGAGACATTTATTGAAGGAGATAGGAGATGGAAGAAATATCATATATAGGACAATAATGCCTCAGACCCCTTCAAAATAGACAGCTTGGGACTTCGCACAGTCCTCTCTCTCAATGGCCATCAGCTGCCCCATCGTATTTTCCTGAATCTCATCAATGGTCTGAAATCTCTTCCGCTTCAAAGGTGATTTTAGTTTTGGGAAAAGCCAGAAGTCACAGGGTGCCAAATCTGGTCTGTGGGGGAGCTGAGTCACCTGGGTGATTTGATGTTTTGCCAGAAAACTCTGCATAAGACTTGATGCATGAGCGGGTACATTGTCGTGATGAAGCTGCCAATCACCAGGTACCTGTAGTTGTAACCTTCTGAATCATCCAAACAGTGTCCACAGAAGGATGTTCAAGCTTAACGCAAAATTTTTTGGAAATTCATTGCTCTACTCGCTTAGTCATTTTGAATGTGACGGCTACACAGTACACATGCAGACTCAATGGCAAATACCACCCCCACTGACTAATACAGTGAAGTTGTCATTCAAGCATGTGTGTTCCAATCCACTCTCCTTGGCTGCCAGGTTACATCGATGTTGGGCAAACTGTTCTCATTATATTAGCAATGGCTGGACTTTTCCTGGACCGACCTATTGATTCTGTTTCTCTAAAGAAACCTGATTAAATACATACACCCATCAGTGAACAATCTAGCAATAGTTCTCATGGAGCTTACAGTCTAAGGAAGGATACAGACAAACAGAAAAATTACTGTGTTTTGTAGTAAATCCTGGGAAGTACTCCGTTTAATAGGAAGAGTGCCTAACCTTGACTTGGGGAGTCAGAGAAGGCTTTCTGGAGGAATTAAGGTCTATTTTGAGAACTGGAGGCGGCAAGTGGAATAGGACTTGTTAACTAAGTACAGGGCAGAGTAGTGAGGACCAGGGATTAGCCTGAGTATAGGACATGCGTTCTCAACAGAGATGTTATTGACCCGAAGGAAGAGAAAACTGGAGCTTGGCAGGTGAAATAAACCTTAGCTATTACAATGTTGTGACCATGCAAAGCTCAACTCTATGTGACAAAATTGTATCCCTTAATATTTAATGAGGAAGTGGGGGGAGACGATTAGGACAAATGTCTAAACTGTCTCCTTAGGTGGGGGGGCATTGATGAAAAAGACGTTGAGAAACATTGGTATGGAAAGACCAATTTGGGTAGATGAATGAGCACATATGGAGCTGTAGAAGTGAGAGAGAGTGCGGAATATTTGAAATATTGGAATGGTTGAGGCACAGAGTTGGGAAGGAGTCGAGGTAGGGAGAGCAGTGAGAGGAGGCTGTTCTAGCCACAGATTTTAAAGAAAACTAAATCTGAAAAGGCGATTGCCCTCGATTACTTAAATAGTTTAGGTAAAGTGAGACTTGGTGTTGAAATTATCTACTGCAGACTGTGCTTACTTTTTAATTTTGAATCTGTACTTTGTGTTTGTAGTCGCATACTGAGTGAATCATTAAGTTTTAAACATTTCTTAGAGATGGCAAAGGACAATTGTTAAACTGTCTTTTTCTGTCTATCATTCTGGGACATTTTAGTTTTATAATTATAGTCTCTAGAATAGCATCATGTTCAGGTGGGTACTTAATCATAATGCTGTTCTGGAAGGCACATTAATCTCTGGAGAATTGGCATGCGATTTACTTCACTGGAGCTTCAAAGATTAAAAATATGAGAATAAAAAGGTATTTTTCTTGGCTCCATTATTGGGAATAGAATGAGAACAATGATCTAATAACCATTATCATTATCTTCCCCACAGATTGAATTAAAATTACTTTAATATTCTATGAGGGTAATCTTTATAAATATGCTGCCAATCATATTTTTTTATTTCCAACAGCTTGTTCACAATGAACTCAAAGCTAATTCAATCCTTTTGAGAGATAATATAAACTTAACTCTAGAATCTAAAAAACTGAAAAAATTATATGCTGTACTATGATTTTGACTTTGAGTATTTTTCTATGATGTTCCCTAGCCTGCTTAATGTTAAGTAGAACTTATCTAATGTCTAATATAATTTTTTAAGAAGCAACATTCTAGTAATATTTTTAGAAGTTCTTGTTATGTAAAAAACAATACATGTAAATAGTTCTGAGTATGTGTTCTGGAATCAGACTGCCTGGGTTCAAATCCTGAGTTGTATCTGGTTGGGTTTAAATGTAACTTGCTTTTATAAATTTGGACAGATGTGTAAAGTTATGTGATCTTATCTTCTCTATATCTCATTTTCTCATATGTGGAGTTGTTGTGAATATTATGTGGGTTAATCATGTAAAAACACATAGATTAGTGCCTGGTACCTACCAAGTACTCAATTACATTAGCTGCCATTATTATTATTATTATTATTATTATTATTATTATTATTATTTGAAACCCCTTAATAAGAGGTTTTAAAACCATTTGTTGAGTGCTTCCTGTATGCTGTAGGAGAAATTGTTAGTACATCTTACATAAAATGACATTCAGACTCAAGATATTTTTAAAACTGACTTTTTTATCATTATTATTCTCTTCAGTGCATTTCAGGTCTTTAAATTGATTTATTGTTTAGGTGAGAATGATATTTTGGTTCTTATGTGAGAAGAGAAGTACCTAAATTTTGTAAGAAAAAGCACTCCTTAGCACAGTAGGTGGGAGATGAATTCCTCTTCAGAATTTTTTATTGAAGCCTAGCATTTATATTTACGGTGCTGTTTTTTTTCTAGTTTGACGATAGGGTGAAGAGTTACTCATGATTTTCTGGCATTTTCTAATTTTGATTAAAGAAATTTAAATACTCTTTTAATATTTATACCTTTCAGAAAATGTCTTTGAAATTTAAAAATGCAAAACGAATCGAAGGCCTCGATAGCAACGTGTGGTGAGTACCTTAGTATCAACAATAATAATTTGATGAGCTTTTTTCCTACACATTGTTATATCCTTACGCGGGAATTTTTAGCCTTGTCTATGGTGTATAAATAAATCAACTTATTTTAATTCATTAAGTGGAAATGGAAGGAAGTTAATGATCCATACACTGATTTGTTCATTTAGCAGATGTACCATGCCCTGTGCTAAGCATTGGAAATAGTCAGAAAAAAGACAAGTTTGGCTGATGCCCTTACAGAATTTACCTTCTAATCTTTTCTTATTAGCTCTAGTTTCTAACAGTTTATAAGAGAGCATAACAGGGCTGGTATGATTGAGAAAAATACCTGTATGATTAAAATATGGGTATCAGAGAATTGGGATTTCTAAGAAACATTATTTATTCATTTCTCATTTTCTTAAGAGAAGTCATTTTGTAGATGGTAAAATTTTTGTTGAGAATTCATTTTTTTCAATCTGTTGGACGATAGCAGGTCTATATTTTAGTTTTATAATAAGATTATGAAGTATAAAAAGTTAGCTTTTTAATTATAGTGCTTATTAATATTAGTATTTGTTTATCTTAGGGTTGAATTTACCAAGTTGGCCGCAGACCCCTCTGTCGTAAATCTCGGCCAAGGCCTTCCAGATATATCCCCTCCTCTATACGTGAAGGAAGAATTATCAAAGGCTGCAGCTGTTGACAGCCTGAATCAGTATACACGGGGCTTTGTAAGTACAGGAGGGCTGTGCAGGGCATGAGCTTGTATTTTTATATTGTATTATGTGTGAACATACTTCTTTCACCTCTGTGTAGCTGGCTTTCGGGGACCAACTGTTCTCACCTGATACCAAAGGAAACCTACCCATTCTCTCTTCCCCCAGCATGCGCTGCTGTCCTCTATTCCGGCCCCTCCACAGTCCTGTGCTGGCCCTTCCTTCATACTGCTGTTGGAGAATGGCAACAAGGGAGGGAGAATGTTCTCTTGAGACATGGGTTTCTTTGCCATTAACACTTGTGCAGCTTTAGCACTGGCCTCTTAATTATCCTTTATTTCCAACTAGGTGCTTTCTTCTACCCTACCTCAGCCCAACTCCCATCCTTCTGTGATTAAATGTCCAGGTTATCCAGAGATTGCCTAGATTCACTTATTACTAAGTGAATTGAGCAAGATTGTAGGACACAAGGCCAATACACAAAAATCTATTGTATTTCTATGTACTAAAAAAAGATAGTTGGACAGTAAAAATTTTTTGAATACCATTTGCAATAGCATCCAAAACCATGAAATATTTAGAATTGAACTTTTAAAATAAATGTAAAATCTGTGCACTGAAAAATGTAATACATTTCTGAAAGAAATTAAATAATACCTAAATAAATGGAGCAATATATGATATTCGTGGATTAAAAGACTAAATGTTGTTAAAATGACAGTTCTCCCTAATTGATTCATAGCAGAGTTTGTCAGGCTATGGCCTGTGGCTGAATCTGATGCACTCCTGATGTTTTTCATTAAAGTTTTATTAGAACATAACCATGCCCATTCATTTACAAATTTTCCAGTTTTTGTAAATATATGAGGGTATATGTGTGGGGGGGTTATCAAAAATGGAATTATCTTCTGGAGTGCGGGCCCCTTGTAGTACAGGCGCCCCCCGCCAGATGAGTGTCCTGGGAACCCACCTGTATCCATGTACCAGCTGGCATTGCTGTGAGAGGCTGCATTTGGCTTCAGTGAATCTTTTTTGAAGACTCAACTCATTTGCCCATTTCATGATGCGAGATTTTTTTAGTACACCTACCCAGACCGTGCTGAGCAGCATGAAAAACAGCATGACCCCCGTACCTCACCTTCCCTAGTCACCTGATCTCTCCCCAAGCAACTTTTTTTTGTTTCCCTAGATGAAAAAAGTCCTCAAAGGGGAACATTTTGCTGATGTGGAAGAGATGAAACAAAAAACAGCAGAAGCACTAGAAGGCATCAAAACCGAGGAGATCAGGAATTGTTTTAAGCAGTGGGAAAAAAAGCCTTGATAGGTGTATTGCATCAAATGGAGAGTAATTTGAAAGTGACCGAAGTTTAAACATGTAAGAATAAATACACAATATTTTATAAATAAATCCCATTTTTTGGGGTCCCCCCTCGTATACTGGTATAAGCACTGAGAATGGTATTCAACTAATACAAAGCTGAGGACATTAGTCACCTCAGGGGAAAGAAAGGAAGCCGAGTTGAGGAGAAATCATAATTATTCTTTATGCCTTTGCCTAGTTAGCTTACTATATGGAGAATGAATTATTTTTGTAATTAAGAGTATTTCAAATCACAGACATTTATCATTCTAAGAAAAGATGTTTAGTATTTATTATAATTGCTTTCAAGTCACCCTTTGCTAGAATTTGTTAGACTTGGTATTAAAAGGAAATTTTGGATTTCTGGGAGTGGAGACAAACTTCTCTTGCTCTTTCCACAATCCTTGTGTATTTTTTGAGCTTGAATTTACATGGTCTTTTTCTCTTGCTATTGTTTTTCAGATTACTGCCTATGTTCTGTTACCTCTTCTATTATTAATTATACCCAGTTTCTCTAATATTATGATATCTCTTAATTTCAAAATATGAAAAATGTGCTGTAGCTTTGTGTTTATTAATTTTAACTCAGTGAGGGTCTGGGACATACTAGCCAATATTCTCAAAAGAATAAAAAGGTGATAAATAAATGCATCTTTGACCAAAAAAAATACCTCCTTTTCTTCATTCGAACTGAGGTGGACAACTTACAAGGAACCTCAGGCCCTTTTACCTCACAAACCTGGGGTATATCCAAGTAGCCTCCCTCTTCTCCTGCATCAAGACCCAATTTATTCCTCCAGAGCACAGGAGCTTTCCAAACAAAGCCATATTACCTGCACTTGGACACTCGTTGGCAAGCGACAGAAAGTCAGGGTGGTTCCCCTAAAGCAAAACAAGAAAGTAGATGCTAGACAGAAGAAAATAAATATTGACTTTGATACCTAAAAACACAAGGATGGGGAAAGGGAGGGAAAAGAAAGAGAGAAGGAAACAGAAGAAAATAGAACAGAAGGTTGAGGAGGAGCTAGTCAAGAAGTCAGACCTCCCCACGTCTCAGACTTTGGGCCTTTACAATCCCCTCCATCCTCATGTTCAAGTTGTTCTCCTAGGTAGCTACGTCTCTCTCAGCTATTGATATGAATAATGTTCCACTTCTTCCTTACGTTTGCTGTCAACACGTCAACACTAATGTGCGTTGCTTTGCTGATTTGACTTTTTTCCTTTTAGTGCATGGGTTTGAATAACTTTCTCTCCTGCAAATTGGAAGAACTGAATCAAAGGATATATAGTTAATAGAGGCTTTTGGCTCATTTTATCTGGGAAAAATATCTAACTCTATCAATATGATTTAATTAAAGTCAAAAAATACATGTGATCTGATTATTATCAAAATGTACTGTCAAAAATATATTTGATGTTGAAGACAATTTTTATTCAAGGCAAATAATTTGAAATTTAGTATTGTAAAATCAATCACTTAATAGGAAGTTTTCGATCATTAGCAAGTCTTCATAGTCATTCATACAGGAACCTCTGAATGTAGGAAAAAAATTTTTAATTAACTGCCAATTAAAAGTACATACCTTCTTTGGATATTTATAAAACCTAATTTTAAAAAAAAATTTACATATTTAGAGCCAAATCATTTCAAAGAAATAGGTCTCATAATTCAAGATTTTTTCTTCCTTTTTTTTCAACAGGGTCATCCATCACTTGTGAAAGCTCTGTCCTGCTTATATGAAAAGTTTTATCAAAATCAAATTGACCCAAATAAAGAAATCCTTGTGACAGTAGGAGCCTACGGATCTCTTTTTAATGCCATTCAAGGATTAATTGATGAGGGGGATGAAGTAAGTATATTAACATGATCACGTTACCTGTATTCATCATCGTTTGTCCTGACTTTGAATCTTTTACTTATTTTATGCTCTTTCTTATTTTTCATTATTTTTGAAGTATAATGCATATGCATTAAAGTTCACAAATCTTAAATGTACAGCTCAATAAATTTTTACATGTGTGTCTGTGTATTTAACCCCATGTGACCACAAACCAGATGAAGATACTATGTTTCCACATCCCTTTGCCCCTTCCTCCTCTATATTCTCCCAGAGGTACTCACCCTTCTGTTTCCTGTCACCTGCTCTTTAACTTGGTATAGTAGAGTCATAGGGTATGTACTCTTGAATCTGGCTTCTTGTATTTTGTCTGTGAGATTCATCCATTTTTTTGCATGTACTTTATTTTTATTTCTATAGCTTATTTAGATAAGGGTGGGCGGAAGGGGCCAGCAATGATAGGGAAAATTAATCTTACTTTTCACTGTTAAAATAACCTTTAATCTGAACTCAATCAACAAGTATATGGTCACTGTCCTTTTTTGGCCCAGTATTGTTAGCAAGATAGTGTGAGGAATGTATAATAGGAAGGTCCAGTGCTTTCTGCTATTTAGTCTCGTGATGTAAGTTCCATGCTGGCGCCAAGCTCAGTCAGCTCTGCCCCCACTTCCCCATTATCATTCCAATACCCTGGCCTCAGGGTTTTCTGACCTCTTTCATTTATGCAAAAATTATTGAGGATCTCCTCTATGCCAGGGACTACGGGAGAGGAGTTTTTAAAAGGCAGTTTATACGTGGAAGGAACTCTCTGTCTAGTAGAGGAGACAGATTTGTAAAAAAAATTAAGAGGAATGCCGTGTGATTGTCAGGAGCAGGCAATGCGTTAAGTTGCAGTGGTAACAAAGAGAAGCGACCGACTCCACTCCTGTAGGCCTGGCAACAGGCATTGCTTAAGCTGGGTCTGAAGAATGAGTGCTCACCGTGCTCTATATTGTTAATTCCTCTCTCTGATCTCTCACAGCCCTTTATCTGTACTTTTCTCAAAAAAAAAATACCACTATTACTTTGAGTTGTATTGCTTTATTTCTCATTTCCATGTACTCTGGCAGACAATAAGCTAAAGAGAACATGTTAAGAAAGTACAGTCATAATTTTATATAAAAAATTTCCTTTCCTCCTATAAAACAGTTGAAATTTTGCCTCAAACTTTGCTGTTGTTAAGCCTTTGTCACTCTGCTTCTCTGCGCCCCGTTGGGGTTCAGCCCTTGGCCTTCTTTCCCCTAGTCTTTTCTTGCCTGATCACTTTACCTAATATTTTGAAACCACACACAAAGTTATCCTCTAGCATTTTGACCTATGTTACTGTCTTTATAACACGTCAACACTAGGAGTGGGCAAAAGATGGAATTAGTTAGGCAAAAAAGTAGGAAGAAAATTTCCATCAGATAAACTAATGGGTACTTGCGGCATCAAGGTGTGATGTGGAAATTGAATACTATCTGAAATTATTTACTTTACTTCCTTGTTTTCTTGTGTATTATAAGTCTTTCTCAGTAGAATGTGGGTTCCAGAACTGGTTTATTGCTGTACTGCCAGCACCTAAAATAGTGAGTGTTCAATACTCTTCAAAAAGGGAGGGGAATATTTCTACTGTAACAATGAAGAAATCACAGTGAAGAGTGTCAAGTACATTCTTTCAGTCCCACCTCTCTGACTCCCAATGTGGTTTCCTTTTCTTTTGAGCTCTGATTTCTTATCAGTCACTATGTTTCTCACTGGGGTTGCAAAGATAGGTCGTCTTAGTTTCTGAGAATTTCACAGACTAATTAAAAACCTGCAGTGCCCTTGAGGGGAGGATCAGTTCCTGGTTCATTTCTTTGTCTTCCACAATACCTAACATCTAACATAGCACATTAGATAGTAGGTATGCAATGAGAGCTGAATGACCAGGGCAAACAGAGGTCTTTAGAATAAAGGGCCTCTTTTAACACCAAAGAGAAAGGCCTTGAACACATTATTTCACCTTATAGGAAATATAAACAGTAAAAAGTGCAAATTTAGAGCAATTATTAGGGAACATTAATTTAACCAACAAAAAGTTAAACAAGACATCTTAGTGCTGACCTGTGATGTTATAAATAGTTGTTGCCATATTTTTCAAAAGCAGTTTGGCTATGTATAGACAGTGCCATAAGGATTTTATACCCTTTAATCCAGCAATAGCAATCATCTGAATTTATTCAGGAAACTATTTTGAAATAGAGAAACTATGTTTACAAATGGACATAACATTGGTATTTATACAAGCAAATGATAAAATTATTCTAGAATTCAATAGGCTCTCAAATAGCCATTAAAATAATAAATACTAAAACTGTAATAATATGAAATTTTTGTGAAATATTTCTGGGCTTTAAAAAGATAGAAAGCAAAATTGAATGTATATAACGGTTATAAATTATGTGTTCAAACTCTCCTTATAGAAAAGCAAAAAGTCAGGATACTAGATCCAGTCTGGCAGATTGTGGGAGGGACACTGACTGGCCTGGCAGGATTGACCTGCTGACCTGAAAGCCAGCCCATGAGTGACTGAGAGAGAGGTCATGCCGGGCCAAAGAGACCAGGAGTACATTCCAGGGACTAGGAAAAGACAGAAAGCAGATATCAGTTGTCTACAGGGAAAATGTGGTACCAGACAGTGACAATGGCATCTTCACTAGTCACCCTGCATCCACTCTTTGTTTCAGGGTCCTTTTGAGAAAAGGGAAGCATCTTTAAGCTCAGGGAAATATTTATAAATTAGTACTCCACAACAGAGAGCATTGCATTGTTCTCTTTCTTTATTGCCTATCACCTTCTGATATTTTCTTTTCTAACTTGAACATTAAATAAACTCCATGTTTTTGGCTGGAACATCCCTTCGAGAATGTGATGAGAGCTATGGCCCTTTTCTCCTCAAAAATCTACCTATGCACATATAAAACTTTGCATACAATTCCAAGGGTCCCCACTGCAAGCCTGTCTGTAGATCTCCCTAAGAGATCAACAACACCAAATAAGGCTCCCGACAAGTTTATCCCCAAGGTCTCTTCCACTGGGATGTTAGTTCCATGAAGGAGAGGCCTGATTTTTTTCACTGCTGCATCTCAGCATGCAGTGAAGTGCCTCACATTTAGTAGTTACACAATTTTGTTAAGCGAATCAATGATTGATATGTTGTGTTCTCATCTGGTTTTATTTCAGGTCATAGTAATAGCACCTTTCTATGACTGCTATGAGCCCATGGTGAGAATGGCTGGAGGAACACCTGTTTTCATTTCTTTAAGATCTGTAAGTTTGCCAGGACCATTCACATGCTTTAAGAAGTTTTGAAAATACCAATTATTTTGTCACCAATAAAGCTTCTACTTTGATTACATTTTGGGATTTACTGTATTATCTCTGCTTTGACTGAAGTTAATCAACAACTAATGTGAAGAGGGGAACCTTTATTACTTTATCACGGGCTTGTCATATGTACCCGTTATGTTAGCATCCACATATACATAATATTATCTTTTGTGGTCATGTGTCTCCCCCACTGATTGAG
This sequence comes from Mormoops blainvillei, assembly GCA_004026545.1. Taxonomy (NCBI): domain Eukaryota; kingdom Metazoa; phylum Chordata; class Mammalia; order Chiroptera; family Mormoopidae; genus Mormoops; species Mormoops blainvillei. The sequence continues at coordinate 24,140 of PVJD01012064.1, read as the reverse complement.
CACCACCAGGTTAGAGACCATTTCTGACTCCATATTATAGTCCTGCTCCCCAGTGACTAACAGTACAGAATAAGTGCTCAATAAATGCTTGTTGAATTCCAAATGAAGTGATTTTTTTTATTCTACTATTATGTTTAGGATTGTAATAAAGTATAGTACCATTGTCTTTCTAAAAATCATAGCAAAATAAGTAATACATTCAGGTGAATCACAGAATCTTCTACTAGTCTTATAGTGTGAGATATGTTAACCATAGTTATAGCTGTCTCCTTTGAAAGAATATAGGCACTTTAACAACTGTCAATATCGACAGAGTTCATTTTTCTGTTTAACAGATGTGAGCATAAGACTCAAGTCTTCTTGGGCTCTTAAGGCTAAACTAAAGCTTAGTTATTTTTGTTTATCTTTTTGTTAGCCATTTATTCAGTTATATTTGCATGCCTTTCTCTAATTTTTTTATGAGGTTATTTATTTGTAAGGCAGCAAGTATGACTTAATTGAATTAAATCACATCTTTACTCTTCATTCTTAGAAACCTGTTGATGGGAAGAAATGGTCTAGTTCTGACTGGACATTGGATCCTGAAGAACTGGCACGTAAATTTAATTCCAAAACCAAAGCTATTATACTAAATACACCACATAACCCCATTGGCAAAGTAAGTTAGTTTTTTAATCTCTTTATACAGTCTTCTCATCCATCATTTTCTCACACATTGAATAATAATTGCTCTACCCTTGTTTGTTTACTGTGTATAGGTGTACACCAAGGAGGAGCTCCAAGTAATTGCTGACCTTTGCATCAAATATGACACACTCTGCATCAGTGATGAGGTTTATGAATGGCTTGTGTATACTGGAAATAAGCATTTAAAAATAGGTACTGATCATCACATAAAGTCACAAATCTAAATGTGTTTGGGCATGGGTGGGACCTCTGTTGGAAAGGATCCTAGAACAGCTTTAAGATAATCTTTGTAATGTGTGTCTGTCTGTATCAGTACTTAAAAATGAGACTTGAATAAATGGTGCTTGAGCAAGTTTATGAACAGATTGAAGGCCTAACAGTACAAACTTAAGGGAAGAGATCTTATATCACACTATAAAGCTGTGAAACCCGAGAAGTCGTGTTGTAGGTGGGAATTAGGCTCTTCCATGGGATCACAAGGACAGCATTCTAAGAATCCTGTGCACAGGAGATTGTGATGGGGCAAGGTTTATTCAGGTGGGATATAGAAGCTGTCCCCTGGGTTTCTGATTTCCCATTGCCCTTTGTCCCACCATGGAAACGGTCCAATCTTGTCTTCAGTTGGACCAACACAAAAGCCGGTGTCCAGAGTTACTACTTCATAGTAAAGCGTAGTCCTTTTGGAGCCCACACCATCTGCTGCAGGTCCCAATAGCTGCTAGACCCATGTGGTCACGTGCCCCTGGGAGAAAGGGAGGGGGGGGGGGAAGAGAATGAGAGAATGAGAGAGAATGCTACTGTGAACGCCCAGGGCAATTACAGTACCAGGTGGGTGAGAGAGAAAAGAGAGAGAAAGTAAGAAAGCTTCTTTGCTCCCCTGGTATTATATTGGCTTGGGTTTGGGATGGACTAGGTGCTTTTTCAAAATGACTGATGGACTTCCCAAGATTTCACAGGCATTTGATAGGTTTACACTCCCTAGTTAGAATGATGGGCCCTTTGGGTCAAGCACTTCTACCTGTGCCTGGACACTCTACAAATCAGTATCGGAGTGGGGGAGGGAGGAGTGTTAATTCCCTTGGTGGAGCAATGCTGTGATCCCCTGGGGCTGTGAAGCTGTAGCTTCCTGGTGAAGCAAACAGGCTTGTGCTTCCCAGTTTATTAAACTCAATATCTAATTTTCTTTGCCCCCCTTTCCTTTATTAGTAATTATATAAATACCAGCTGTAACATTAGTACTGCCTATCTCATAGGCTTTCATCAAGAATCCAGCTATAACTTGGTCCATAAGACACAGGAACTTATTTGTTTTTGAACTGGACTGTCTCTGCTGGGAAAGTTACCAAAATGTCAGGTCAAAAGGAAGAAATTACAGGCACGGTAAGCTATTACTGCTTGGCACTTGCCTAGGATTTTGCCACTATTACTGGGCCATCTCACAAAGGCCATGTTGTCTTCTGGGGTAACCCAAATTTATAGCAACTATTTGCACTTGCCCTTCCTATGCCTGAAAATACTTTTCCCTCAGATGGACACATAGCTAGTCTCTCACCTCCCTCAGGTCTTCATTCAGGGTCAATTTTTATGACCACAGTTACACCTCTCCTTCCAGCATTTGCTTTGTCCTCTTTCTGTTCTGTTTTTTTTTTTTCCTTCATACAAAATATCAGGATCTATGTATTTGACATCTAACCTACAAGAAGGAAGGGGTTTTAGTTCTTTTCGGTCTCCTCTGAATCCTCAGTTCCCAGAATAGGGTCTTGCACATGGTAGATGATCAGAAAGTAATTGTTGAATAAATGAATAGGAGGTATGAAAAGGCTTAGGGAAGGATAACTAAAATCACTGTGGCAAAAACCAATAAATTAAAAAAAAATGAGTGCACTTATATATAAATAGTTGTTGCCGCCATCATGATTATCCATATGGATCATTCATTGCAAATTGTTGTAGAGACATGGGGGAGAAAGCAAATGTTTGAGGGGCTCAACAAAGGAATGGGCAAAAGATGGAATTAGTTAGGCAAAAAAGTAGGAAGAAAATTTCCATCAGATAAACTAATGGGTGCTGCGGCAAAAAGGCATGAAAGATCAAGATAAACTTAGAAAGGTAAGTGGTTTATAAGGGTATGTTGTAGTAACTGATAGATGTGAAAGTGGAAAAGTAGTTTGATTCTGAAGGACATTGTATATGAAAATAGAGTCTAAAGTTTGTTGAGGAGTGTTAAAAACAAAACAGCCTTTCAAAGTGAGAGGCGACAAGCATTTATTGAGGTCAATAAGAACAGCTATACTGGAATCATTAATTCAGGCGAAAGCCCAAATACTGTTCTAATTAAGAGACAAAGACAATGAGTACCTATGAGAAAGGGAAGGGAAATAATTACATCAGTAGAAGAAAGGCATTTCTATTGGTGCATATAACATGTTAATTTTAAACAATGTTTTAATTTTCAGTCTGGTAGTCATTAGTCCAGCCGTCTTAATAACTGCTTCCTTGTTATCTTTACAAGCAGATTTTTGGGACACAAGGTTGCTTAGTGCCAGTCCAAAGGTTACTTTGCCCCGTTTTAACATCCAGAGGTTTGAAGCATGAGATCTGCAAGGCAGTTCCTCTGGCATGACAGATCGGCTCCATTTATATGTATTATGTTTACAGGAGGTCAGTGGTTCCGAAACTTGCTTTAGTGATAGAGCACATGGAAGCCACAAAGTTTGCATCATGAAACAGTGATAGCATTCCATCCTGAAACTAGCTTTTCTGGCAGAAATTAAATAATTAGAAGTCAATATAAAAATCGCAATTCCGTGCATATTTTTTGTAAGAGCTATTGAAATAAACATGACTGAGTTTTTCTGATTTTGCCATTAATATTAATTTACTAAATCCTCATTTGTTTCACTGTTGATAGCATTATTAGATGAATGGTAGCATTTACCTTAAGTGCTTAAGAAATTTTATGGAGGGGAATTTAGTTGATCTATTAAGTTCTGTACATTAATTTGATCACCAGAGAGAGTAACAGTGAGCACACTTTGAGAACTATTGCAAAAGGTGTGACAACACAGGAGAATTGATTACATGATTGGATTTGTTTTATAAAGGTAAAAACCAGCTGTAGGTGAGGATGTTAAGCAAATCAGACGCCCTGGCAGTGGAGATGATATTGCATACTGTTTACAAGGAAAAACTAGGATAGAGTGGAGTGCGTCGTTAGAAGGTGGGAAGGGAACAAGCCGGTACGACTCTGAGAGCTCCAGCCTGGCCCCCTCTGCAGTGATGAGGACCTTAACCGGAGGTGGAGAGATAGAGAGGAGGGGCAGATTTGTGGGGAAGAGTTGAGCGTAGGAAATTCCAGCTTCTCGTGCTTCAACCTTGTTAAATTTCAGTATCCGTAAGACACAGATGTCCAAAGACAAGTGAAATTATAGGCTTGATGGTCAAGATCAAATTACAAGGGAAAATGTATAAACAGAGTAGTAGGCTAGAGATTTTCAAGGTGTGGTGCCTGAACACATCAAACTGTGGTTCTGTGTCAAAACTGCATCAGAGTTCACCTTCACCTGTCTTGTCGATGACTTGCCTCTGTCTTTGGTTGTTTGAACTATTCCCTTGTGGAAAATCAGGCCAATATGGACAATTAATTTTTTGGTAGATTTTTTTTACATTAAATTTTATTGAATTATTATTAAATTATTTTATTTTAAATATTTTAAATTTATTTGACTTATTAAAATAGTTAAATATTTTGAATAAAATAACCATTTAATTAATTAAAGTATTTTCTTAAATTTATTAAATTCTTTTAGATTAAGGAGAGAGGGAGAGGCAGCTATCTAATGAATAAACATGATTTTATATTCTACCTATAACATGTTCATGCCTATGTGAGAATGACTCAAAGCTTTAGAGTTTTAGTTAACTCAGTTTAGCAATATTCTTCCCAAAAGACTACTTGAAATAATTTTGAAATTATGTTTTTTAACTTATATTATATTTAAACCTTATATTGTAAGCCCTTCATGGTAACAGTGTAACTGATAATATCGTTTATAAAAGATATCAAGACATATTTTTAACTCAGATTCTTTAGCCATTATAACAGCCCATAAAGTTAAAATAAGAAAAAAATGAATTCACTGTTTCATTATTTAAAGAATGCAATTTGGTTGCATAAAAACTTATTCTCTCGAATGGAGTGGCCTTTGTTACATGAAAGATACAAAATGGCTATTCCATCAGTTTGTAGAGTGCAATGATAGTTCCGTACTGTAATACAATAAGGCTCTCCAGCTGCACATCATGAAATTAGCATCATCTTCATGTCACAGAGGCAGTTTTCCCTGGAGTAAGGCTCGTCATCGTGCCTCTAATCTTTATCTGACTTCTATTGAAGCCTAAGTTGCCTATGAATAACTGTTATAGCTTCTGTGACTGATTTAAGGACCATGGGTCATAAGTGAGAAATGCAAAGACCAGTTGCCTTTCAGATGTAACTGCAAGCTAAAGTTGTAACTTTAGCTTATACTGTATATAGTTTTTAAATAATCAGACCTGCAAATATTCTTCTTTTTAACTCTAGATTACTGTCATCACAATGCTGTGATTATATGTTCTGCCTGTCTGTTTACATTAACTTCTGTGGCTCCCCAAATCTCTAAGATTGGGAGGATATGAATATCTAGGTGTTTTAAAATTACTTAGGACCCCTTTTGTTGAAATAGTAGAATTTGTTCTTATTGGATCAGATTCTTGATTCAAATGATATCTCCAAGTTTCAGTAAAAAACTATCATTTAGTCAACAAAAGAAACCTCTCTTATAGAAGAGATATACTAATACACATTAGTATACTAATCCACTGATATTTGGAAAATTCTTTATAGGCTATTTATCTGATCAGCTTACATCCACTTTTTTTAAAGATGTTATTTATTTTATTTTTAGACAGAGGGGAAGGGAGGGAGAAAGAGAGGGAGAGAAACATCAATGTGTGTTTGCCTCTCTCATGCCCTGCCCCCCACACTGGGGACCTGGCCCACAATCCAGGCATGTGCCCTGACTGGGGAATTGAACTGGCAACCCTTTGCTCAATCCACTGAGCTATACCAGCTGGGGCTTACATCTACTTTTATATGGCTAAAATAGCCATCAACAAATTGCTCTTCCTTAAAATATTAAAATAGATTTGATAGTTTGTGCATGAAACCTTCACTTGACATGAGTACTTTTTAATTTCCTTCATATGTAACTTATAGTGAAAACATGTTAAGATTGTATTAGTTTCTATGGGTAATTTTTATTTTCAAAGATTTTATTTCCAAATATTGTTCTTACTAATAGGCCTTCCTGGTTTTAGGTGTATGCCACTACTGTAAGGGGGGGTGACACTCCTCATTATACAGAGTCAAACAGGAGAGTGGCACATGGGTCATGCTGTTCTTTTGGAATACCTTGGAAGTCTAGAAATGTCTCAGAACTTAAAAGGATAGAATTATTTATATAAAATATTAGAATAGTCCTTCTTCAAATGGACCCCCTGAATATTGTCCCCATTTATCTTTTTGTTCTTGTTATACTCCACAAAGAATACAATTATAACTTTTTTGATTTATATAGTTTTTCTACCTTTACAAATATTGGCAGGTGTTTCATGGTAGACTGAACTTATGTATACATTTGTTTTGGAAATTTCTTTAGCTACCACACATTTTAGTAAGCACTTTACTTGCCCATGAGAAGATTAAGAAAACAGCTTGCCTCCCTCCCAGAAATGAGTATTTATTTTTGTGTGTACCAACACTCTTAGAATGATACAAGAGCATCTATTGTATCTATTGTACCTCCAAAAAAACAAGTGAAAAACTTGTGGGATTGCATGTAAGGAACTTCACAATTAAATTATCTAAGGAGTTCAAAAAGCAGTGTTGTAGGTAACATTTTTCAGAAGATCACAGAGATATAATGTACCACTGTCTAGAAAAATACACAGACTCTTGCATTTTATACCTCCAGGACTTTCTGCATTCCCTTTGCTCAAAATTTACATTTCTTTCCCCTTCCCTGACTGGTAGACATCATCCCAGTCTCTGCTCCAGAGAGCCACCCACTTCTAACACCTTCTATCTTTGCATAATACTCCATGCCAGTTACTATTATAGTGTCACATTGTATTGCAAGTGTTGTCTTACTCACCTCCCACCCCGGCTAGACATAAAGCTCCTTGAAGATACAAAGTGTATCTTTCTCACCTTTGTTTCCTCTAGACCAAGCTTGGTCCCTGGGACCTGATCGTTACTAATAAATGCTTAACGAGTGGATGAATAAATGAATGAATGATTTTATTAAGGATATCAATCAACTTGAAAGCTTTAACAGTTGTTTCTCATTATTCATGGAATCTATATTTGTGAATTTACCTAGTCACTAAAATACATTACATTTGTAACCCCAAAATCATTAGAGTGCTTCTTTCTTAGCCATGTACAGAGGGGTAAAAAGTTTGTCACCTGATATGCATGTTCCCAGTTGAGGTCAACAAGGCAACCCTCTGCCTTTTTGTTTCAGCTCATATGATAAGCAAGTGTCCTTTTAATAGTGACTTTGCTGTTTAGAGTGTCCTCTATGTTTGGGGCTGAAGTACTCTCTAATGTTTCTAAGTGCAGGAAGACTGTTGTGCATTACAGAGAAAATGCTTGGCGTTAGATAAAGCTCTGCTGAGACACAAATTCTAGTACTCCTGGCCATGGGGATACTAGCAGCTGACATCTAAAAGGTGCGGAGCTTCTTTTGGGGTGAAAAAAAGTCATCAAGTTGATTGTGGTGATGGTTACACAACTCTGTGGGTATACTAAAAACAGTGCATTGTACACTTTAAATGAGTGAATTATATGGTGCGGGATTTATATCTCAATAAAGTTGTTAACAAAACACATATACATATGCACACATACGCGCACACGTACATACACATTCGTACGCAGATGGCTGGACCCCATTTCCAGAGCTCCTGATTCAGCAGGCCTATGTTACAGTCCAAGAAGTTGCCTTTTTTATAAATCCCCCACTGTCCCGATCTTGCTGGCACAGGGCAGAATAGAGGTGAGCTAAGTAATAGCCAGAATCACAACCAAAACATGCCACCGAATGCTTGCCTTGAACACACAGCAACTACTAACACTGAGTGCCGGGTGCCACGGCTTGTGTGGCTGCCACACTGAACCAGCCCGGGACACTGCCTGCTGGGAACACTGCCTCCTGGAGCCTCTGCCGCGCCTGCCCCCGGAAATAATTTTGCTACTTAAAATTAGTCAATACATTATATATTATTTCGGTATGGTGTTACAGTGTTTCGACCATTGCAACATTTTCAACTATGCTTGAGTTAAAGTAATACTAGCTTCTTTAAAACCTATTGAAATAACTACACTGACTACACTATGATACATTTGTGTTTTTAGATTGTACCAAGTGTAGACTGATTGGGAAGCAATTATTTTAACTTTTTTTTTCCTGTTCAGCCACGCTTCCTGGTATGTGGGAGAGAACAATAACCATAGGAAGTGCTGGAAAGACTTTCAGTGTCACTGGCTGGAAGGTAAGATGAAGAATTTAATTGCTTAAAAACAAGCACGTAATTTATTTCTTGTAGAGTTTTTGTATAGTAAATGCACGTATATTTAGTTTACACAGGTGTTTATACTTACTAATCTTTTGTGCTTATTATTTACTCATGCACCTTTCATATTGGCCTTTATTTTCTCTGAGAGGTAATCATTTCTTTAAAAGTAAGAAAAATAGATAATTTTTCATTTTATAAGTAATCCACCAATGACACTTTTTCTTTGCAAAGAATGTTCAGATTACTGCCTGCTAATGTAAAGGAAAACAAATAATAAAGGCAACATTTTGGCACTTGCACTACGAGCCAGGGTTAGTGCTTTACGTGTACTGACCCCTTGCATCCTCATAACTGAACTATGAGGTGGGGGTAATCTGTTATCTCCCTTTTACAGACAATAAAACTAAAGTGCAGAGAATTTAGGGAACTTGCCTCGGGTTTCACTGCTAACAGATTCAAGGCAGGGAACACAAGCTGGCTTCTAGACCCATGCATTTAACCACTTCTCTCTGCAGCACAACAATTTATCCAGTTGAAACTTGATTATCTTCAAATCTCACTTCTAAACATGGCTGAGAAGCAGGGATTATCAAAAATGATGCCTGCGGAGCCATAATGGAAGAACCCTTTAGGCCCTTATTCAGAGTTGCTTTGATCCATATGTAACTCAAACAAGCTTTGGTGCCATTTTTCAGAGCTTCAGAATATTAGAAATAGCGAACTAAAAGGGGAGAAGATAATAATTGCAGGTACTGTTTACCTTCTGAAAGCAGAGTTTAGTGACTCCAGTTGGCAACTTTTACACAAAAAGAAGTGTTGAAATAATTCTAAAACTGAACTCCTTTCAAAGTGTGAACATTTTAGAATTGAATATATTTAATAGTTGCGTTAAGCTTATATACTGTAATAGATTTGGTGCATACAATTAGATTGAAGTTTGCTTTTATCCTTTTCTTCTCCAGCTGGGCTGGTCCATCGGTCCTAATCATTTAATAAAACATTTACAGACAGTTCAACAAAACAGCATTTATACCTGTACAACTCCTTTACAGGTAGGTTTATAGTGACCAGGGGCTGAGCACGGTCTTTGGTGAAGGTGTTATGTGTATGTTGTGTGTTTGAATTGCCTTAGTTCTTTCCTTCATGCCCCCTTGAGCAGAGCTCCTAGCATAATTTGGGAATTTAGGAGCAGACACATAGTCACTGCTATTAAGAATAGTTTGTTGTCGTTGTTTTTAAATATTAATACATCAAGTTTTAACTTGGAACTCTCCTCCTTTGCTGGTGGGACTATAAAGTACTACAAACTCTCTAGACACAGGGACAGCACCAAGACACATGACAGATGTACGTGTCCTGTGAAGCAGCACTCTATCTTCTGGAAATTTGCTCTATAACCATTATCTGCACACGTGTAAGAAGCTCTGTGTACACAAGGCCATTTATTGCAGGACACGGGGGAAAGTTATTTTCCATCTACAGGCAGTTGGTTTAATAAACCGTGATCTATCTAAACATTTAAATAGTATAGGACTGTATTAGCATCCTATTTCTCTGCAACAAATTACCGCAAACTTAATGGCTTAAAACAACACAAATTTTGTGCCTTACAGTTCTAGGGGTCAGCAGCTGAAATGCGTTCTGCAGGGCTAAAAGCAGGGTGCCGGCATTGCTGCTTTCCTTCTGCAGGCTCTAAGGCAGGGTCCGTTCCTTGTCTTTCCCAGCTTCCAGGGGCTGCTCACACTCTTGGCTCCTTGGCGTCTGGTCACACCACTCCAGCCTCTACTTGTATCAACACATGTCCTCCGGCCACCTGCTTTCCCTGATAGGAATCCTTGTCATTGCATCAGGTCCCAGATCTTCCAAAATAATCTCTCCATCTCGAGATCCTTAACTTAAATCCTATTTACATAGTTCATTTTATCAGACCAGGTAATATATTGACAGGTTCTGGGTATTAAGACATGGACATCTTTGGGGGCCATTATTCTAACATCATGGTTGTTTAAAAATTAAAAGTTGAAAAAGGGGAATAGTGAGGAAGCTCTATAATTACTGATATGAAAACATTTCCAGAATATAATGTAAAGTACAAAAAGCAAGATACAGAGCAGTGTATATTTATGCTACTTTCTGTGTAAGAAAGGGGAAAACTATTTGCTTGTGTGTTCTTAAAACATCTCTGGAAGGATCCAAAATGAAACTAGTAAAAGTGGCTGTTTGTAGGAGTAAAGGAAACAGGCAAAATTAATACATAGAGACAAGGACGGGTAAAAAGATTTTTAATGTGTATTTTTCCATATTTCTATTTTTTAAAATATTTATTAAATACCATCATGATACAAATAATCAGCTCACTGAAAAAAATTATTTTTCTGGAAGGCAGTTAAAAGGCCAAAGAATGAAATATGTAGTGACTCTAACGTAGTACCATGAAAAAAGGCTAGTTCCGACCTTTGCTTTTATTATATAGTATTAAACTCATTTTATCCTCTGAAAATAAATCCATTCTCTTATTCAACAAATATTTGCTGAGTATCGAAGACACGACAGATATTGATTCCTGCCCTCGTGGACCTTAGAGGACACGTAGATAATAAACAAATAAATATTTTAATGATATAATATTTGACATGTTGATAGATGCAATGGAGACAAATAAAGACATGAAGAGGAAAGATAAAGTGCTAAGGGGAAAATATACAATGTAAAGTATAAGTGCAGAGGCTTGGGGTCAGCAGCCTGGTTGTCATGTTTGTGTCAGCGAAAAGCACTGAGGCTGAAATAGGATGATCAAGGGAGAAGAATAGGAGGAAATAAATCAGAGAGGCAGCTGGGAGCCAGATCAAGGAGGGGCATGTTTGTCAGTGTAAAGGCAGAGTGAGATAGGAAGCCACTGGAGGGTTTGGAGCACAGGAAGGACATGATCTAACTTGTGTTATCAAAGGGACTCTGGCTGCTTGGTTGAGCTAGAAGAATGTTGAAGTGATGAAGGAGAGAGATAGCAATGGACTGAACCCATATGGGGATGGTAGAGGTCTTGAAAAGTGATCGGGTTCTGAACATGTTTTGAAGGTAGATGCTGATGGATTACGTGTGGGTTATGAGAAAAAGAGAGGAGTCTAGTATAATTCTACAGTGAGGACATATGTTTGTGTCTCCTGGACTTTCAGTTTTCTAGGGTAATATCTCCTGCTATGGGGAATAAATAAGTTACTAAGGAAAAGAAAGATTCAACTAAGAATCTGGAACACCTTCTTGAGAACCATCTTATTCTCCATTTCAGTTAAGTGGCCTGTTTTGGGGGGGTTTTTTCCATGCCTTCAGACACCCATGTTTGGAAACTGGCCCAAGTTTCCAGCAGAACCACAGATTCCTAGGCTGAAGCAACCTATGCTTATTTACCCAAGGTTTTTTTGTTTGCTCGTTTGTTTGTTTGTTTGTTTGTCTTTTAGTACGGGGGAATTACTACTGTTAATCCTTTTTTTCTGCTGAGTTCTTTTGGCATGCAGTCTTCCCTATGACTCAGCCCTTCTCTGTCTCGCAGTGTCGTCTTTTGCCGTGCTCTCTGTCTTGCTACCTACCCTCAGCCACACTAGACTTCTCTCAGTTCTTCCAAAAGAACAGATTTTATCCTGTTTTGTTCATGTAATTGTTTTCTGTCTCATCTCTCCCCCTGCCCTCTCCAATACACACTAATCAGGAACTTCACGAAGGCAAGGACCACATTTATCTTGTTCATCATTATAGACCCTGCATTTATCACAATGCCAGTTTTAACATACTCAGTTTATTTACTAAGTAATTGAATTTATCCTTTACTTCTTGATATCTCTTGATTGTGATTAGTTTCCTTAAAGTTTGGCTACTTTGCTCTGCCTTTCTATCTCCTAACTATCCCAAATTCTTGGTTAGTTGCTTGGATCTCCTGGTTTGCTCTGAGAACCAATATTTCTAAGATGCCCCAGTTCACATTTGCCTACCAAGCTTCTGCACTCCTGCTTGGATAGGTCCATGTTCTTTCGTGCGCCCTGATTTAAACTTGTTTACCTGTTCCTACTGGCTTCACAGATGCCTGCCTAATAACACTGACTCTTCCCTGGGCCCAATTTCACCTCTATGTCTTCTGACTTTCCTGAAGAAAGGTAGAGCAGTCATTCACATGCCCCAGAAACTTACTTCTAATACCTATGGCACATAGACCCTCTTCCTGGAATATGAATGATTAGAACAGGGATTTGCACACCTATGAGGAATCACAGTGGGTCAGCTTTCATTTCCACTACGTCCTCCAAGGTAATGGGGAAAGGCTGGCTAGTTCCTTGTTTCTCTAGTCATCTTTTAGACTCAGATCTAACAAGTTATTCTACAGCTCACCTCAGTACAAAATAACATGATGTCTTTTCATTTCCCAGTGTGTCATCTTTTCATAATATCTCTTTTTCAATTTGCATTTTCATGGCTTATTCTCAGTTCTTCACATTGCATTTAATCACTTACTTGTAACTGAGTCCTTCATTAATCTATAGAGTTTAACATAGGTTCACAGGACTTCAGCTGTAATTCCCTGAATGACTTTTTTGCCAATAATATTGTCACCCAGTCTTTATTTATTATACCAATAAACTCAATAATAAATAACATTTCCATATTTCCTTTTCACATTTTTTAATCTTAAAACACAGGAAGCCTTGGCTCAAGCGTTTTGGATTGACATCAAGCGCATGGATGACCCAGAGTGTTACTTCAATTCTTTGCCAAAAGAGTTAGAAGTAAAAAGAGATCGGATGGTACATTTACTTGAAAGTGTTGGCCTGAAACCCATAGTTCCTGATGGGGGCTACTTCATCATTGCCGATGTGTCTTTGCTAGGTTTGTAAAGGTTTTTATTATTTCAAATGCATGGAAACTTACTGTGTCAAGTTATATCAGAAGTACAGAGAAAAGATTAGTGTCAGAGCCCTATCAGCATTTTATCTATGAAAAAATAGATTTTCACAATGTTTGTGTTTTTCTGCAATCATCTGGACTTTTAAGTCCTTGACCTTAATTGTGAGTGTTGTTACATAATTATGGAGTGAGTTGTCTTAGATATTCTATTAAACATAGAATTTGCTGTCATCTTGTTCTAACTTAAAACACAGGTTCATGAAATATCTACCCCGTGTCCCTTTGAGTAAAATTTTAGTTTTCTTTTTACTTGAGAAAAATAAAATTTCTAGACTGTTATGCCCTCAGAGATTATTTTGCCATTTTAGAATATACTGAAATGAACTAAAGAAGGAAAATAATACTTACTGAGTGTCTACTACATCCTATCACTTTCAAACACCCTTTTGAAGAAAACATTGTTAGCTCCATTTTTAAAGACATGAAGACTTAGAAAGTTTTAAATAACTTGCCTGAAGTCACACAGCTAGATTCCAAATGATTTTGTTTCCAAAATACAACGGTCCTTTATATTACCTGAAGCTATTGTATGTAATCCTGACATGCCATACAAATCTAAAATTAGAAGCATGCTAACACTTGACATGTAACTTATTTTTCTTCAAAAAACTATAATGTAAGTAATAGTACATTTAAAAGCATAATTTTTTCAGACAGAAATTATAGCTGTTCTAAATACTTTTAAATGTTGTAAGGTTTTATTGCAGTGAAGCTATATGCCACTGAACTGATAAGCCTTTTGTTGATACCAAATTTTATTAAGCTGGAAAATTTCGATTTTATAATAAAACCATGATTATTATTATTTCTTCATTTGTGGTGAGAGTGGCCAAGGCCATGGTGACCAGTGATTCTTGCTGCCTTGTTCCCAGAGAGCTGGGTTTGCCGGACTCCTAAGCTCTGTTTATATTTCCACCCCCTTACGATGTTGTGTGTACTCTGAGGTTCAGAAATTAGTTTTCCTGTGTTGGGTCTAAATGTGCAGCTTATTTCATGGAATGATAAAAAGAGATAGCACAGCTTTCATTACGTGTATTTTTGCTTTTGAATTGGAAATCCACAAGATTTTCAACATGAGTTACTTTGTTTAAAAGAAATTGATTTATATGTTATCTGCTCTCCAAAAGAATTTGAGCTAACTCATATTAAAAGTCTTTTATGCAATAATATATAAATAGAAATGTTTATAATAGAAAATCATTGTTACAGAAGAGGGGGAGGAAGCAAATATTTCAGTCACCTAGGTCCATTTAGTATTATAATTAGCATTAACTTGGCAAAGGCAAAGAGAAAAATAGAATTAGTTACATAGTTGTTGAATAAAAGGAAACCTAACATCTTTTTAGATAAGAATAATTCTTCCCTGGAACCCAACTTTTCCAGATAGTAATTCTAAAAGGAATTTATCACATTGTGACATTAAACACCAAAGGACAATGATGCTTAATGTCATAATGTGATAAATTCCTTTTAGAATTTACAAATACCATATGATTTCACCTATCAGTGGAGACTAATCAACAGAATAAACGAGCAAGTCAAATGTAACTGGAGACACTGAAGTGAAGAACAAACTGACATTGAACAGAGGAGAAGGGGAGGGAAAGACTTGGGGTTGAGGACAGGAAGGGTGGTCAAGGAACACATATGGGGGACTTATGGACAAAGTCTGGGGGTGTTGAGGGTGGGGAAGAGGGGAGCAGTGGGGGGAAAATGGACAAAACTATACTTGAACAATGATAGAAAAAAATTTTTAAAAAAGGACAGAGATGCAACTTTTGCTTGGATTATTGCATTAAACTCTTAAAAAGTTTCCCATTATTTCTTTAGTCAATTTATTCTGGAAGCAATACCAGTTTAGGTCTTAGATCTTGAAATAATGTGGTTGGACTAAGAGCAGAAAGGATTTTGGTTAAAAAAAACTTTTTGTATTGATGGGAAAAAGAAAATTCCCTTTTTTATTGTCCTCTTTCACCTGTGGGAGAAAATGTAATGTATCTAAGACTCTTCTACATGTGAAGACAAGTTCATTTCACTTAACTTTTTCATCTGCTCAGATTAATTTGAATTAAAATTAATTCAAATTCTTCCATATACTAGACAAAAAGTCCTTTTGCTAAAGACAAAAGGAAGCAACGAACTCACTTGATGGTAGCTTGAAAATAAAAATAAACTGTAAAGTTAATGAACATAATATATAGTTACTTCCTTTTGAAATTTGTAGCAATGGCTAACTGGTTAATATTTTTTGAGCATTTATGATACAGTAGGTATTATGCTAGGAGCTTTATGAATGTTACATTCTCACTAAAGCCCTATGAGATCTAATGGTGCCATTATATTCTCATTGAGGGGTGAGAAAGATGAATTAGAGAAGCAACTAATAAGTAGCAGAGCTGGGCTCTGGACCCGGAGATCCATGTCCTAACCAGGGAACTTATCTTTTTTCTGCCATACTAAGCAACTTTCTAGACCACTGAGTTTCATTCTAGAACTTAAAAAGGAAACATTTGATTAGAAAACAAGATAACAAATAAAGAGGTTATTACAGTTGTTTTAGGGAGATAGTAAGTTCCAAAATTAGGGAGGAGATAGTGAGAATACAACAGCCAATTTTGATTTTCATAGGTTACTTAAATACCCTAATGCTATTATAATATGTTTCAAACTTAAACCTTTATAAATATTTTATTTAGTTTCTTTGAGGCTCTCTGACTCAAGTATTCAAAAGAAATAGATTTGAACTTTCTTATAACTATAAAATCTTTAGAATTGTATTTCTTCCCTCCTTTCCTTTTAAGCACCATGGCAATAAATTCACCTTTCCTAAGCTTTCCAAGAATAAGCGAGTAGTACAGCTAGTGTCAGTTACAGTTAGTTAAAATCCTCCTTTTCTTCCTCTGTTGCAATAGGTAATCACTCCTTTCTCTGAACTACCTTTGAATACACTACTTTTGTGTACTTGTTACATGGAGTCTTCGCTTAATTTATAGTTAGATTCTAACCTTTCAAAGTGATCATTTTTGTTAGAGCCAAACCCAAATTAAATACACATTTGTATACATTGTGTGAAATACTTGACATAATAATTTCACTTTCTCATTTGTAAAGTGAAGATTATAACTACTTAAAATGTGGGACAAATAAATGAGAGAATCATGTAACATTCTAGGCAAATAGTAAGTGCTCAGTAAATGGTAGCATATTGTTAGCATTATTATGTGGAATTGTTACATTCTTAAAGCACAGAAGAGATTGGAAATAAAAATCATTAAGTAAATACATATTAAAATTTTTTTAATATAGGTAGAACTTTCTTCATTGTCAAGTTTTCCTCCCATTAATTTGAAGAGATCCAATAGCATTGAGCAAATAAAAGAAAAAAGTAACTGTCTAAATCTGTTTTAAGTAAAAATTTCATTGATTACAGTAACCATCAATCTCGGTAGCTTTGGGCCATGCAAAAAGATCTAAAATACAAGTCAATAAAATTGAAACAACATGAAATCTAGATTTTTGAAGCTGAATGCCAGAGAAATATGTAGCTCAGACCTTAAAGCAAGATTGGAGCAAGAGATAAGAATAGAAATATATATTTGAAGATTTCCCCCAAATTTAACATTTTTAAAAACATAATATATGGAAGAAAGAGGTAAACAATATCACTTGGAAGATCTACACAGACACTTGCCTTTTATAAATAATGAGTAATATTAATTAATTCATTCAACAAATATACTTTTTATTGGTTACGTGCTAGACACTGAACTAGGAGTTGGGGATAATGAGAGATGGCAATACAGATACTTTACCTTTGTGGGTGACCTTTTGGAGATATAGGTATTCCTGATGAATTTAGATGTCATTTCCTAAATAATGATCTTACAGTCTTACATTATTTCTAGATGGCAAGGCAACACTCTTCTTTCCTTCCTTTTATCTCCTGTCTTCCAGTGCTAAGAGGTGTATGCACAAGTCCAATCAATCAGATGAGTATGTAAGCACTGCCTTAGAATATCAGTCACATGTATCTGTAGTATCTCATTTCCCACCCCACCATGCGCAGCATGAGGCTCCAGCAGATTTTTTGAATATCTTCTAAGAAAATTTTGAATTTTGACACTTATATGAAATACATATTGTCTCAGAGATAATACATAGGCTATCTAATTTTCATTGTTTTAGATGCAGACCTCTCTGATATGAAGAACAATGAGCCTTATGACTATAAATTTGTGAAATGGATGACTAAAAATAAGGTAATGTTTATTGGCCTTTGCATCATCGTGCTGTATTTTATAGTTAATTTATGAAGGAAACCTGCTGACATGCTTTGAACAATGTTAACTGTAGTTTTGTTACATGATAGTCCACTAGTGGCTATTTGGAAGGCTTTAACATCATTTGGGGGGAGGGCAGGAGAATCATTGTGAATACTTAGAAGTATCAATTTTTTTCTAATGTTTATGGTCCTAAAATTAATATTTGAGGTGTAAATACTTTTCTTCTTTTACCTTCCCATTTACTTTTTAGAAACTGTCAGCCATTCCAGTTTCAGCATTCTGTAACAAAGAGACCAAATTACAGTTTGAGAAGTTTGTGCGATTTTGCTTCATTAAAGTAAGTTTTTTGTTTTACTAAAAAACACACTTATAATGTTCTTCCTTGTTATAAATCACCATTTTTTTCTATTGCTAGACATGATGTGCTTATAAGCAGTTTTTAAATTTTGTCTTGCTGCCTTGAAATTAACTCTCTACCAGAACAAGTGTTGAGTTTACAGCATAATCAGACTTCTTACCATGTAACAGCACAAATATCCAGCATGCAATCAAAAATTACTAGACATGTGAGGAGAAAAGAAATTGTGACCTGCCCTGCCTGGGTGGCTTAATTGGTTGGTATATCATCCCATACACCAAAAAAGTTGTAGGTTTGATCCCTGGTCAGGGCACATTTCTGAGTTGTAGGCTTGATCCCTGTTAAGATGTGTACAATAGGCAGTCAATCAATGTTTCTCTCTTTCTCTCAAATCAGTTTAAAAAAAACATATCCTCAGGTGGGCAAGGATTGAAAAAAGAAATTGTCACCCTTAAAATAGGAAAAAAGCAGTCAAGAGAAACAGATCTCAAGACAACTCAGATATAGAAATTAGCAGAAAAGGACTTTAAAGAAGATGTAAGTATGTTCAAGAAGTTAAAGGAAAATATGATTGTAATGAGTGAGCAGATTAAAACTTTAAAAAATCAAGTGGAAATTTGAGAACTGAAAGGTGATAACTTATATGAAAATGCATGTGGCTTAATACACAGAGCACTGAGGATGATGGGAAAAAGGGGCCCACTTGAATATATAGATCCATAGCAATTATCCAATCTGAAGAACAGAGAGAAAAATTATTTTTGAAAACTGAAGAGAGCCTCAGATGAGGCAGTATCAAATGACAATGTACATGTAATTTGAGTATCCGAAAAAGAAGAGACAATGTAGCAGAAAAATATCTCTTAAGAAATAATGGCCAAAATTTTCCCAGATTTGGTATAAAGCAACTTATAGATCTAAAAGTTCAGTGAACCACAACAGGATTTTTAAAAAAACCAAAAACTCACACCAAGACACACCATAATCAAACTGCTGAAAAGCAAATATAATGATAAGATTTTTAAAGCAGCCAGAGGGAAACTATACTTCACACATACAGGAGCAGATATGAGTGTTAGCTAACTTTTTATTAGAAACAACAGAGACTAGAATACAATGAAATGACATCTTCAAAATGCTGCAATAAAAAAATAGATCAGCCCAGAATTCTATATCTATTCTATATCTAGGAAAATATCCATTAAAACTGAAAATGATATATATATATCACTGATATACGAAAGCTAAAAGAATTCATCATCAGATCTGTCAAAAAAATCTGAATGTATTATTGCTGTTTTTAGTGTGATTGCTACTGAAAACAATTATGCTGACATCAAGGCACTCTCTATACCAACACATTTACCTATAAAGCTAGTCACATTGATCTAAACATTGTTTTCAACTTTTAGAAACATCCTATAACTATGAAAGACTTATCCATAATAGAATATAAATGTTAACAACCTAACAATGTGACTAAACTGTACTCAACTAAAGAAAGGGTAAGACTGTTAAAATTCTCATCTTAGAGTGGATCTAGAAATAGAGGTATATTATTTGAATACAAATAGAGCTAATACAAGGAAAAAATAACATTAGACGTATAGTTTTAAAATGATAAACACCGCTCTTCCTTTTTCTCTTCATGGAAGTTATTTCTAAAAAACAACTAGGAGAATGCAAAACAAATTCACAAATTCCTCTGTATGATAAAGAGTTGCCGAAAACAGTGAAGGTAATGATAGAGAGAAGACACCTAGAACGGCTCCTGCTTCTACATCTTCACATTATAGACAGAGCCATCAGGTTGCATACTCGTTATTCAGAACAATAGGAACAGTAAGTGTGCTGGCAGCGAGAGCCTCTGCAGACCCACCTGGCATCATGGAACAGGCCAGGTGGAAACATACAGGCATGTCACCTAGAACCTATGTAAGGCAGGGTGAAAAAGAGATTCTGATAAGGCTATAGATCTGGTCGGGCTTATTCATCCTTGTCATTTTTGCTGAAAGTTGTGTTGAGACAATGTGGAAGAGGTATATTAAATTGGGGGTAGCTAATTAAATTAGTTGAGAAGAAATAAAGCCTAAAATAACTCTACATCAATCATATTAAATTTTCATGTGAGCATAGGAGAATTTCTGCTCTTTTCTAGTGCTAGCCTGGCTGCTCCAGAAATTTTAAAAGTTCAAGAAAGATAGAGTACGGTAATACAAGAAAATGAAATGGTAGCTGTCAGAGCTCAGATAAGAAATTCAAGGGAAAAAATAAAGCTGTTGGTAATTATACTGAGATTGGAAACAGCCCAAAGAACACCAAATACTTCTTTAAGCACAGTAAGGATAGAAAAAAGTAAGCAAAAAGAAGTGAAAAAGAACAAAAAAATTAAAAATATTAGAAAAATTATATGTGGAAGACAAATAAAATATGTAGTCACTGAAAAAAAAGCAGATCAAATAGAACCAGGAAAGAATTTTATGGCTTTATTTTGAGAATGTTTGTTTCAAAAACAAACAAACCTAAAAATTGAAAAGGAATGCCTTATCTGAGGAAAAATTGTCACAGAATAATTAAAACTGAGCTATACCTTGTTTAATATATTGGGCTTTAAAGATAAAGAAATGATTCTTTGGCATCTAGACAAAAAGGTCAAGGCCTCCATGGGGCAAGAGACAAGGATCCGTGTGGAGTCACCTCCTTTACATCAACGTTTAATATTACAAGATAGTGGGGCAGGACTGCGGAGTCCCCAGGGAAGGCTGACACAATTGGAAAGACTAAAAATAAAAGGATGACAAAACATGCCAAAAAATGAAAATAAAAATAAACAGATTGAATTTAGGGCAAAATAAGCCAAAAACAACACTTTAAAATCCTTAGTAGTTGTCAAATATATGAAAGAATGTTCCATCTCATTCTCAGTAAAAGAAATAAATATTAAAACTGTTATGAAATTTTACCTATTAGATTGGAAACAACCAAAACGACTAAAAAGTTCCATAAGACACTTTCATAGATTGAAAGTGGGAATATAACATATACTCTTTGAATTGCTTCTGTATTTATATATTAATTCTATTGTTTTCCTTTTGGAGGTCTGCCTTTGCACTTACACTTTGGAAGTCCTTTTTACTTGAGATCAGGTATCCAGAGCAGTATAAACTTAGAGAGCATTATGCTAAGCGAAATCAGTCACTCAGGGAAAGACAAATACCATATGATTTCACTTATATGTGGAATCTAAAGAACAATATAAACAAACAAACAAAACAGAAACAGACTTATAGAGAACAGAGGAATTGTTGCGAGAGGAGAGGGTGGTTGGAGGACTGGGTGAAAAAGGTGAAGGGATTGAAAAGTACAGATTGGTAGTTACAAAATGGTCACGGGGATGTAAAGTACAGCATAGGGAATACGGTCAATAGTACTGTAATAACTATGTTTGGTACCAGGTGGGTAATGCAATATCAAGGGGTATATTTTGTATGTGATTGTCCCACCACTGTGCTGTACACCTGAAACTAATACAAAATAATACTGAATGCAAACTTCAATTGAAAAATGTTTAAATGTTTTTTAATCTAAAAAAAAAAAGTTGTAGATTTCTTTGGTGTCATGATAGTAGCAATGATATGCCCAGAACTGGCAGCCAGCATTGTAAAACAGTGAATAGTGATTGGCATCACACTTCTCTAGTTCCTCTACTATTAAATTCTTCCGCAGTTCATTCACTTTTCTAACCAGATAGCAATGGGATATAGCATTCTAATAATTGGTTTGTTTGATTTGCTACTGGGCTCCTTAAAGAGCCTGGGACCTGTGCGCTCGGCCACCAAAGCGAGGGAAGGCACCGTAGACATCATTTCCCAAGCTTTGTCAGTGCTCCTGCTGGGGCTGGGGCTTAATATGGACAAGGCTCCCAGTGACTTGACTTTCTGGGAAGGCATGCCCTCTGAAGAATACTCTGGGGCTCTGTCATGCGGTGGAGGCCAAGGTCACGCTGGAGCTTACCTGGGCCCCGTTCAAGGTACCAGGAGTCGAGGAGCACTTGGTTCCCAAATCACTGCTCGACTCTTCCTGATAAACTGACTTTGGTATATTTTTTATACTTAAATCTTTATTTCATCTTGATTTATTTTGATATGTAATAATGGTTATTTCATTTATTTACAGAAAGACAGTACACTGGATGCTGCTGAAGAAATCTTCAAGGCATGGAATAGACAGAAGTCTTAATAAATGCAAACTGCTTTAATGTTTCTATTAAATGACCTAGTATGGAATTGTTATTAGTACTGACACTCACTGAATTTTGCAAAACAAATATTTCAGTACAAATGAAATTTAAGGAAATATTTCCATTGTTTTTGCAAATAAATTAATCCCTAACAATATTCAGGAAATCTGATTTTTTTTTTTCAGTTGAACTGTATTAAAACACCTTTCACTAGTATTTTATGAGAATCAAGATAGCATTTGGAAAAGAGCTGTGAGATGCTTATTTATGCCTAATCTCTTAGTGCTTCAGTTTCCTCTTCATAAAAGAGGTATAAAAATTGCCCCTACTTTATTATTTTTTTAAAGCACCTACTTTATACAAAGTTTATGAGTTGTGTGTGAGAATGAAATGGACTGAATTATGTAAAGCCTGGCAAACAAACACCCAGCTAATGTTAGCCAGTTTTACTTCTTCACCACTTACTTCCCCCTCGACTCCATAATTTGGCTTTATCTACCTACCCATAGTTCCTTCCCCTTAATTTACTGATGACTTTGAACTTTGCTCACAGTTTTGCCTCTATGCCAAGTACTGCTGTTACCTGGGATGGCTTCAAGGTCTGTGTGGATTACCTAGGCTTTTGGTCCTTTGAACTCCCCATCTTTGGTGCTATTCACCCTCCACTCCAGCCACCCACTCTCTTGGCTACACCCTGAACCTTTCGCCATTCCAGGCTGTTCCACCTTTGAGATAATAAATTAGTCATCTCTCACTATAATCTCCTATCTACAGTATTTTCCTTCAATCTATGTACCTCTCTCTCCTTTCCTCCTCTCAAAATATTACTTCTTTAAACTCAGTATAATTTCAAATCTACTATTTCTCAAAAAAAAAATGGTCTAGGGCCCTCTTACATTATATCCAACTAGGATCCTTGTTAAAAATAGATTCTAGTCTTCACCTCAGACCTACTGAATAATTATTTCAGAATCTGGCCCTTTCCAGGTGATTCTTATATCTACTGAAGTTTGAAAATCACTGCTGTAGTCCATAGAATCCTTTATTTTATTCCTATCAGTCGCCTCATATCTTTACTCCCTTTGTCAACCAACTTAGACGTTATGATCTATCACTTGGGCTGAGGGCACTGCTGTAGCGAAAGGCACAACTGCGCAGGCTCTGACAACCATGAATGCACATCGTTGACAGCAGCTTGACTTAACTCTCCTGTAATCCCCTATGAGCTTTCTCTACCTTTTATTGTAGCAGCAATTTCTAATAGTCTCTCACTCTCCATAATAAAAATATCCAACCCTATTCATTCTAACACCTCAAAGCTTGCCACCACCAGTACAATTAAGTGATGTCATGTCCACTGCTGTGAAAAACAAAACAAAATTTAAAAAAAACAGAAGCAACCAGACCAGCAATTTCAACGGGGGTCCTAAGAATGAGTCTTTGACATGTACATCAGCACCCACCCTTTTCCCACTTCCTCCTGGGGGTGGGGAGAGAGTTGGGAGGATTGATGGTGAAATAGCACCATCCAAAAGGAGGCCAGAACCTCAAGAGCCAACTATTATATAGCAATACAAATCCCACGTAAATGTTTTAATTTAGCCTGTCTGCTCTTACTGGGAACTTGATAAAAATTTTTATTCCTTCTGGCCTTAGACTAGTCCAATGCTGTCCCCACTGCCTGTGCTCTGGGTCCCATTTCTTCTCGCATTCCCGGAAACTTGGTTCAGCCCAGTTGCTTGTATCATCAGCCTCTACTGGCTCCCTTCCTCAGCAGTGAGACATGCTCACGTCTTTCTCGTCTTAGAACATTCTTTCCCTGATTCTATCTGCCACGCTATTATCTCTTCTTCTTCAGGGCAAAAGTTTTCTTTTTTTCTCTCCCTCCCTACCTCCTTCCATCCTTCCTTTGTTCCTCCCTTTAATAAATATTCATTGAACTCCTACTATGTGCCAGGCACTATTCTAGGAACTATAAATGCCCTTAGGATATATCAGTGAA